>CM052269.1:2872543-3011251 GCA_028455795.1 Lasioglossum marginatum
AAAAATAAAGAAGTTAGAAATTCGGATTAGTGTGATCTCACCGATATACTCGAGCCGCATGATATCATACTTCTCGGCGACCGAGGCCTCTCGTGTTTCATGGCCCCTCAAGGGGATATACCCCGTAGTAGTGGGGATAGATATGGGACATTTACAGGCCAGACTTTTGGGACATTTATGGATAAAATACTGTAATTACAAAAAAGTAAATTTTGCAGGTTAAATTAGACTTTCAACGTTCAATTTTTTCAGACGCAGTTTTCTTCTTTCTTGAGAATGATCCACATATGGATCGAAACGTTGAAAATCTAATTCAACCTGCAAAATTTGCTTTTTTATAATTATATGATCGAAAAAGTTGTAAAATGCAACTCTTAGTATTTTTTCTACAATTCCGATCAATTGCTATTTTTGGAAAAATTTCTTTTCACATCCTATAGTAAACTAATTGCTCTAGCTTCCCAAAAAAGTTCAAATCGTATAGTACAATATTAACCCTTTGCACTCGGAACTATTTTAACTGGAAAATTAAACATTTCTTACGATCTAGAATATTTCCATTCTCTATGATTTTTGAAATTTTATGCATATGAAATTGGTATAATACCTCATACAATACCTAACTGTCTAGTAATTGATTAGATATCGATATATTTAATAATGTAAACAATATTTTGAATAATGATACTGCAATTTTTAGTGGTGCCTCAGAGGAGACAACCGAGTGCAAAGGGTTAAAAAAGTTATCGTCTTTTTTAGAGCGTTAATTCGGATAACTGTATGAAGTACCTTGATCAAAGCGATGTCGTTCACCCACGAATCCGAGGCGTTGTACTTGTCATGATAATAGATCTTCTCGGCAGAATGTATCGATTTTGGCTGCGTCAGATCGACTGTACCAGCAACAATTGTTATATTCTCGGGCGATTTGCTGTAAACAATATTAAACTTTATTTCGAGACCTGTTGAAATTAATGAAATTTCTATTAAAGTTATTTCGTGCTTAAAATATGTTAATGTTATTTGTTCCACTTGCCTGACTACACAGTGAGCAGCTGTAATAACGTAGTCCGCGTTCAAAATCGATCCACCGCAGAAATGGCTCGACGTGGATGCGGATTGAAGGGAAACCTAACAAGAATTTTACTAATTTCAGTTGCTATAATGATATTATAGTAACAGCTTCACTGTCGATTAGAAAATAGAAGATTGTATCGTGACCACTTTTTTGTATCACACTCACTTGATAAGGAATTTGTCCCGGTTTCGCCACTGTTCCATTTATGATCCTTGACTCAAGTTCACCTGTAGCAATTATTATTATAAAACGTTTAAGTCACTATCTTGTTTACCAATTGGCAGATAATAAACATTTCTGGATACACCAGTGGCAAGACTACCAATTTCTTTAGTTATGTTGTAACACAGTTTCAATAAAAATCTTTTTTGAACCTTAATTTCGAGAAAGATAATGTGGGATTTTCGATAGATGTTGGAAACAGGCTTCTAATGCACATGATTGCTATATCAATCAAAGTCACTTGATAAGCTTCTTTCGAACGGGTAATTAATAGATAAACACGATTGCCACACTTACAATTAGCCACAGCAAAAGTTAGTGGGAGGAAGAAAATAAGCGACATCATCTTGTCGGTGCAAATGATTTACGGTATTTCTGCTGATATTAAATCGGCGCATTTATATACCCGGTCGGATTGAAAAATTTTTATAAGATTAGATAAGTTAATAGACATTGTGCTCCTGTCCGGATTTCATTAAGATAAGATATGCCACAATATCGCACAAATACAATTTTTGGGAAACTCTGATTTTAGTCAATAATTCATTTTATTAAAAATAGATTGACAGACAGATGGCCTAAAATTTTACATAATCGTCAATCTTTTCGTTCTGTGAAATTACTATTTCACCAAACTTGAAGATGTTACGGTTTTGGATTCTTTTTTAATGTTTATTTTTATTACTGACTCGTGTCCTCATGTTTTGAAAGTTGATTCCCCACAGGGTTTGTTGATTTTTAAATTAAATTGTTCTCGAATCTTTAACGATTATTAAAACGTGGACGAATAAAATTCAAGAGAAAGTTTGTTTAATTTCATTCGAATAGGGTAAATGTACCTGTTACTGCGGTTGTACATACGTTGTTATGCGGTATTTTTTCCCAATGAGATTTTGTATTCTCGTTGGCGAGGAAAACAAAATTGTTACTCATTCTCATATTTTTATAATCTCAAGATTAGAAAAAACATTCTTTATAAAAGATAAAAATAAGACCATTTGCTTCGTACATTGTACATTGTACATTCTTTATATTGTTTTAAATTGCATAGGGGGAAGTTTTATTATCATTTAGATATAAAATATAAGATAATTTATAAATATAATATAATTTAGATATAAAATATAAAAAGAAACTTGAAGTGAAATGCACGAAAAGATCTTACATACTTATCTGATCTAACATACTTATGGAATTAAAAACTTAGGAAACAAAGAAAGAATGGAGATTTTGAGGAATAAAAAGGAAGAAGAATTGAGAAAAACAAAAGAGTTCACATTGTAAATGCAATTGTGAAGTGTCGTAAATTTCACAATGCTCTTAATTTAAAACAGTTTCAAACTAAAGATAGTAAATATTACTCAAATATCTGTTAAAAGAATGTATCTAGTTATTTATGTGATATTATACTACATTGTTAACCGTAATAAAAAGATTATTTGTTACTGTACTTAGGATTTATATAAATATTTTAAATGAATGCCTAGATACGTAGTTTGTTTCCGTACGCTCGTATATTTCGAATTCTAATCCGCAGTAATAGGTAGGCAGTAATTGGTACATAGTTCGTTTTCGTCCGCAGTAATACGTACAAAATGTTGTCGATTTTATTTTTTTAAATTTTCTTATGTTCTATCAGGTTCTGAAGGCCACCATTTCTTTTGTATTCAGAAGACATCATTCTTCCATAAAATTCTTACACATATTATTATTTCATGATAAATAGGGAATAATATTAAAATAAAGTTCAATGGAAGCATGATACCGCAGCAATCGATACAATTACCCTAGGTATTTATTACTTTACTTCGAACTCGAAGAGACAAGTGAAAGAAGATTAGATCGTCCCAGCGTGAAAAGATACAGTGACGTCACTAATAGTCGGACACTCTTCAAAAGAAGATAACTTTTTTAATATTGTACTATACGATTTGAACTTTTTCTGGGAAGCTACTGCAATTAGTTTGCTGCAGGATGTGAAAAGAAATTTTTCCAAAAATAGCAATTGATCGGAATTGTAGAGAAAATACTAAAAGTTTCATTTTACAACTTTTTTATGACCTATATTGAAAATTTAAAAAATACGTTTTGTAGATCTGTGTCAATTAAACATATTTTGAAAATTTCGTCAAAATCGGTCGACGTTGCAATGAGCTACAAACGTTTAAAGATGGTAAAAATTGCAGATTTTCACGATTTTCGGCCTATAACTGCAGTAAATCTAAGGATTCTTACATCTTTCATTGCCCGTCGTTCTTTTCCGCATCAACCGATTTCGATGAAACTTTCACAGTGCATATTATTTACACAGATCTACAAAACGTATTTTTTAAATTTTCGATGGAGGCCCACATAAAAAAGTTGCAAAATGCAACTTTTAGTATTTTTTCTACAATTCCGATCAATTGCAATTTTTGAAAAAATTTCTTTTCACATCCTGCAGCAAACTAATTGCAGTAGCTTCCCAGAAAAAGTTCAAACCGTATAGTACAATATTAAAAAAGTTATCGTCTGTTTAAGAGTGTCCGAATATTAGTGGGAGCCACTGTACCTATCACAAATGTTTCACATTTCTTTCTGAAACACGGAATTGCGAGAGCGTTGCCAGTGGGCACAACGTCAAATCCAGAGGCAAGCGCAAACGAGGAAGATCCCAGTGCGCAAATATGACGGTATCTAGTGGACAACATATATTTGCCACTTTATCTTTGAGAGTCACGCGAAATTGTGTACTTGCGCCAGGAAACGGACACGAAAATAATAAAACCAAAACATTTGGTTTACGAGTTCGCGTTTATCATTATAACAAATTCCAGAGGTTGTATTCCGAGACTACATTTTAAATAATTTTTCGCCAGGATATTTTTCCCGCGAACCTCTTTCATCAGAAAATGTCATGGCAAATGCTTTTAACAACTCCGAGGTTTTCTGATGAAAATTTTACTTTTTGTTTTCACTATTTTTCGTTATTAACTTTTTAATAATGAAATGGAAATTTCTGTACGGAACGTTCACTTTGACAAAGGTGTAGGAGAATGTTACATGCTGTGGAAAGCATTATGAATACGAAATATTTAATTGAACGAATAAAGATCTTTTAATTGATATAATACTTAAAGACATAGGATAAGATAGTCGAGTGTGCAAGAATGAAATATTTTTCATGAAATATGAGAAGATCATAATTCAACTCCTGATGTTCAAGAAATTTTTCATTAATTTCTATCGTCACTTTCTTTGTTTAATTCCATCATTTTGTATATATTTGTTTAAATATTTTCTTGAAACATTCGCTACTGAAACATTAAAGGACCAAAATCTGTGCGATACACTTGATACTTTAAGGTCATGAAACAATTATAGTAAGATACAGGTATCAAGATCAAGATCACTATGATGGTCAAGATAAACGCCAGCATATTGATATAGATAATACCAATCCAATGACATAACTTTGTTATTTTTAATCAGGTGTTTATAAAC
The DNA here is from genome assembly GCA_028455795.1 of Lasioglossum marginatum. Lineage (NCBI taxonomy): Eukaryota > Metazoa > Arthropoda > Insecta > Hymenoptera > Halictidae > Lasioglossum > Lasioglossum marginatum. The sequence goes on from CM052269.1 coordinate 2,877,327, forward strand.
CTTCGACCGATTTATTTGTGGCATTTTTCTGGCTGGGATGACACCAAAAACAACACAATATGGATGGCTTCAGATCGAACTATTTACTCTATAATAATAATGATCTCTATAATAGTTTATGCCAAAACAAAAATATTCGAGTGTTTCGACAATATCTTGGCGCAGAGTTGGGTAAAAATTTAATCAACGATTGACGAATAAATTTCTACTTCAATCGTTAATCGCAATTAACAATTAATCTCCGATTACATTCCTTTCAATTGTACGTCAATCGGATAATTTAAGTTTAATGATTAACTGCTGAAATTTCAAAATGAGATACGGAATCAGGACTGTATACACTAACATACATATCTCATTAGTTGAATGTTAGAATTGTAAGTGTTCGAATACTTTCGCGTATGAGTGTATGTCGCATTGTCGCACACATTTTTTCGTATCATCTATAATTTTCGGGTAGAGGAATTTTGAGCAGAAAACGGAACGGAATTTTGAACAGAAAGCACTATGCGGCGTCTGCGTTCTGAAACGCGAAGATTGCCTCCATCTGATAAATTAAGGGACTTCTCGGTAAAGACGTTTATAAGCGAGCATCGCTCGTTAGTGAAATTTCTCCCGCGATCAATGGAGTCGTGCAGTCTTTTTCCCCGTTAAATGCTTTAGTGGTGTTATTAGCGCAATCGGAGAAGGGGTGAGGGAGTTGTGATCATGGCACCCGTTATATAGACGGTGGCTTTACGTGTTCTTTACGAGTTCAGCGTTTTTGCGCAGGGTCACGTTCCTTCGTCTTTTTCCTTTCTCAATTTTTACTTGCAGCGGGCGAGTCGTTAGAAAGAAAAAGTATCCTACACGAACGAAAATGAATTACTTGCGCGTGCACGCCGCTGCCATGCCGGCTAGACTAGGTCTAATCGATTACGTGCTCCGATGGAAAATTATTATATATCACCGATTACATCGTTTGCCGCTGATGGAAAAAGCGGCTGACGCGTCGCTAACGAGCTAATTATAACGAAAACTTTATTATCACTGATTATTCGCGCCCCTATTCGCCGGAGTCTGTCAATTTCGCGTTACAATTTCTTCAATTTACCACAGAATATGAGAAAAATACATAGTTCAAGCTTTTTTGGAACGGTTTTGTTTCATCAAACCGGACACGGTAGCAGAACAGATTAAAACTGTTAAATTTTGGTACAATTGACTGACAAAAGTCGAATTCCTTTTTAACATTTATGTGAACATTTCCTCGTATCATAGGACAGAAATGCTTTGGAGAGATTAAAAGAAAAATATGCACTTAATATTTTGATGAGAAATGTTTGTAATAACTAGACAGCGGATCTTTATGGAAAATAAAAATGTTCTACCCGAATAGCAACAAACTGGAGTGAAACAGAGATTTATTTTCATTCGTAATATGTTTAACAGGTTGAAAATAACATAACAGTATTTTAAAATTGTTCTAATGTCTTTACTGTTTTATATTACACCTACTCATTTTTGTCATAAATGCATAAAATCCGCTGTCTAGTAATAACATTATCTTGTGTTTCCTGGGCATATACTTGTCTTAAGGTGAAAAAGGTCTTTCTTAATGATTTTGTAGATGTTATCACTACTTAATTAAGGCGATAGACTCGAATCTAGGATTACAAGGATGCGGCATTCGCGTTCTCATTTCTCGATAATACAAAAATGAGGTTTTCCGGTAGTCAAAAACGCTACATAAAAGATCGATCTACGGCGCTATCGCCCTTAAAAGTCCTATTTTTTCGTTTACGAGGCGTAATTTGCATTATTCGGCAGCATATAGCTATGAAAATAGCTACATGCGCAGTTGTATGCTTCCGAATAATGCAAATTACATCGATAGAAGAAAATGTTAGACAGAAAGGTTGTAATGTTAAAGTAGGCAATTATAGTGATATACAAAAATGTTTTGATTGTTGTCATTTTCAAGGTTTTTTGAAGATCATCGACAATTTTCATATGGCACCATATATTTTTAACTTCATAGTGTTGCAACTGATGTCAAGACTAGTTCAATGATGTGGTACATTATGACTAGACTGCGAATCTTTATAAATTTATAGCAAAATTGAGAAGATAAAATTGAAAATTGTTGAAAAATTCGAAAAATTGGAGATGTCAATATATGATTTCTCTTCTATTAAAATCATTAAGGGAAGAAATAACATTTAATTTAGTTTCTATTTTTTGCAATCGATGCAGACAATTTTCATTTTGCACAAAGATCTGCAATCTAATTATGACTATTTGAAACGTTTGAAATTATGACCTTGAGCAGTAACACAAACATTTAAACGTTTTGCAAGGTAATCAATTGCACTTTCAATTGTTTTTGTTGAAATTGATCAACAAGATCTATCTATCTAATCTATCTATTATTGAAAACGACAACTCAAAACGACAACAATCAGAACATTTTTGTATATCACGATAATTGCCTACTTTAACTTTTCTTTCTAACATTTTCTTCTATCTTCAAGCCAAACGGAGCTATTTAAGTGTTCCGTTTCTGTCTCGTGAATTACCCGGTAGTTGTTTTAAGGTGAGAAAGGTATTTCTTAATGACTTTGTAGGTGTTATCATTGCTCATTAAAAAATATAAACGTTTTGACCAGATTGTAAGAGAAGTATGTGTTTGCATTGTCAATTGTTGTTTCTGCATTTCTTTAATGTTGTTATACTTATATAATTTCCTTTTACACACGGTTAGTAATGTCCTCGTTTGTTAAAGATTGTTCCACATTTAAGCAGAGTATAAAAATGTCACTAACCTTAAGTCTCCCACTTTTAACGTTATTTCAAATGTACGGTTCGTCTGAGGACCGAATCAGAGTTAAAAGGAATCCGAAAAATCGACGTTTCTTCTAGAATAAGTGAAAAGGCGTTTCAATTCTTAATTACGTTACCTCTGATTGCTCTCTCACCAGGTCCCTTGGGTCTCATTACGCGAACAATAAAACGAATCTTCAAAGCGTTTCCTCTCTATATTAAGTCGCTTTATTTGTACCTCTTTAAAGGCACAATATTCACCTCGCGGACTTTGACGAAGCTCCGGGCAAAGTATTTCTTGAAAATACGATTCGCGTCCCTACTTGCTTGTCTGTCGTGGATGTATACTATAAGGGGGTCAGTTGGTCGTAAATGTCAAAGTTCTGTGGCGAAACTGCGGCGATAGATGAACACAAAGCAGTCGAATGGAACCACGGGAGAAAGTAAAATTACGGGGAAACTCGCTGGATCGAAATTGTGCTAGCGATGTCGCCGAGGACTGCGAAGTTCGATAACGATTGAACGATTTACGGCGCCTAAGGCGGTGGTTTGGGGCTGCGCAAGAGGATCGAAATTGGTCCTTCCTTGAAAGGCTGTTCTTGTTTATCTGATAATGTCAAAATACAGGCTGTTACCGATCTGTTGGTACAAGCTGCAACAAGAAGAATCTATATGAAAATATAAGTCGAGAAAAGAGAATGTTACATACAGTGACTCCCACTAATATTCGGACACTCTTGAAAAGACGATAACTTTTTTAATATTGTACTATACGATTTGAATTTTTTTTTGGAAGCTAGAGCAATTAGTTTGCTACAGGATGTGAAAAATTTTTTTTAAAAATTGCTATTGATCGGAATTATAGAAAAAATACTAAAACTTGCATTCTTCAACTTTTTTATGTGGGCCTATATTGAAAATTTAAAAAATACATTTTGTAGATCTGTGTCAATTATATGTTGATGAAATTTTCAGTACGTGTATAACTAACATAGATCTACAAAACATATATTTTAAATTTTCATTAAGGGCACAAATAAAAAAGTATTGAGAAATGCTGTTTTTATTTTTGCATGCAACCTTGTAGATTGTAATTTTTGGAGAACCTTTCTGGCAGATCATTTAGTAAACCAATGCTTCTAATTGTTTACAAAACATCAGGTCGTTAGCTAGAATTATAAAAAAGTTATTCTGCTTTAAAGGGCGTACGAATACTTTGGTCCTCCACTGTATGTATTTAGAATGATTTAGAATGATTTTCAACCAGACTTTTCACCGTACATTTCGACGAGTCGTGCTCAATAAAAAATGTAACAGGACGACAGGGAATTTTCTGCACATTCAGGACGGTGTTAAGTGCTATCAAATGAGAACTGTTTCACGAATACACACGGTTTTTATTCAACTATGTTTAGTCAAAGCGCGAGAAATGGTAAATTCAAGGGGGTAACACGGACGTACCGCATTTCCCCAGTGCAAAAAACGCTTCAGCTTTAAAGCGGAACGTTTTACCGCCGAGTACGGAACAGCCGGAATCGTGCGAGGGAGGAAGATTGAAGACAGTATTGGCAACAGAACCATTCCATTCGCCTGTAAATGAAATTGAAACGTGCAGGGTGTTTCTGGACGCGGAGCATCACCTTTGAAATCGGATTCTGATGGCCACGGTGCACAGCTTCGAAAACCTGGTAGAAACTCGAAATATGAACATTCAAGAATTCATAATTATCCGTCAGTAAATCATATTTAAGAATATGCTCTTGTAGGATCAGTAAAAAATAACGATCTTGAAAGGCTAAGTTCGGTGTCATTTGAATTCAAAATTGGCCATTGCTATTGGGTTCAGTTATGGAGTGAAAATTAGATGTTGTAATAAGTATATTTTTATAAGTACGCGAAAATATTTACTTATTAACTAGCTGTGGCTGCAACCGAAAGCAAATAAAACCAAATAATTATTATTAACCCTCTATTGCATTCCGTTCCCAATTGGGGACTTGAATTTCAAATGTTCTATAGTAAATTAAGTAGACAATACTGAAGACTCTGAGCATGTTGGTTCCAAGTGGGAACCGCATATGTATAAAGTTCCCATACAGGAACAGTAATAAAATGCAATAAATAACATTTTCTAACAAAGTTTTATTATTTATTTCATGACCACACTCATTTTTAAGTAGACTAACAGCCACATATATCTTTTTCAACTCGTCATAAAACTGCATGCAAGAGGGTTCATATTTTTCTACAGATATATAATTGATACTTCTTGTGATTTCATGAAAAACACATTCATAAAAAACAAAAAAGAAGCAGGAGTATCTGTTAGGTTGCAAACGAAATGAAAAAAAAGTCACATTTTTATGAGGTTAGTTTTAGAACTACACTTGTGACGATTTTCTACATTAGAGAATAAAACGAAAACTGAAAAGGTTTGAGCTGTGACGTTTTTCTTGTGCATGAGCGATTTGTCTGTTCGGATTCATACCACGTCTCAAGGGTTTAATAACGTAGCACATTCTTCGATATTATCGTACTTTGAAGAACTTTTATTTAATCCCTTATTATCTAGTTCCTTGTCAATAATCCTTGTCAATAACTGTTTTGATTTGCATCATTTTTGCATTAAACGGCTCAATTGTTTAAAATTATAAAACCACTATCGCAGAATATGATTGAAGAAACTACTATTATCTAAGTACATACAGGGTGTCCCGAAAATCGTGGTACAACTGGTCGGGTAGTAATTGTACATGTAAAAATAAGTGGAAAAAGGGAATAACATTTTTTCATTTATTGCTTAGGTTTTGAAAAAAATGAGTTCGAATATCCATCAGGTACCTCAGTATTACCTGTAAGTTTCGAAGTATGAAACTTCTGTTTCTAGAATAAAGGAAAGTTGTTCAATATCACGGTAATAAGATCACAACAATAACCGGAAGCAAATTACGACATTGTCGGTGTTTAATAACACAAACACGGGTAGAAACAGAAGTTTCATACTTCGAAACTTACAGGTAATACAAAGGTATCTGACAGATATTCGAACTCATTTTTTTCAAAAACTAAGCATTAAATGAAAAGATGTTATTCTTTTTTTTCCACTTATTTTTACATGTAGAATTACCACCCGACCGGTTGTACCACGATTTTCGGGACACCCTGTATTCTAATGAAATTTGTTCAATATTCATGAATAATCTGCGGATCATTATGTATTTCCGACAAAAATGGTAATTTCGAACAGGGTAAAGATTAAAACCGTTTATGACAATCAACACGTTTCTTACAACTTGATGAAACCACAAAAGTGAGAAATTAATTCCTACTTGGTTCTTATATTTCGCAATTAATCCAAACAATTTTTATTTTGCCTAAAAATCCGCAGTCTACTCTTGAATACTCACGTTCCATACTTTCGAACAGCTCGAGGAGTCTCATAATTCTTTGATGCGCCTAAATAAAATCGATTTTCCGATAATGTGTACTAGTCCTTTTTCGAAACACCGGGTACAACTCGATGCATTTCTTCGTCAGACGGCAGTGACAGTTTAATGTCTCGCGCCCGAACTGAATGTTTAGATATACAGTCGCGGAGGTTATCGATTTCTCATTTTTCTCGGCGTTTGCCGCTTCGCTTTTGAAGGATTGATAGATAAAATGCGCCACAGGTGCGCCACGCAGTTTTTCTGCACTCCGGATATGAGTAACGCCGGTGTGTTAAGAACAAGTTGGGCGCGAAATTGCACCATGATAGGTGTTTCCTCGATCGACGTGAAACAGTTTCTTTTTTTTAAATCATTCTCAGCATCGTGCCAGCCATAAGGGGACGCTTATCCTTTGCCAAATAGATTCACTACCTTCTATCTCCGCCGTTATTATCACCAGACCGTGCGTCTTCCTGAAAAATAAAAATTGTCTGCTCGGTAGTCTCTTCTTTCAATAATATTCGTAAGCTATCAGACATGTGATCATATTTTTAAGTTCTTCTTACAAGGAGAGGTCACAGTGGTGGGGTCGTCTATTTTTATGATACTTTTTCTGCAGAATCTAGAGCAAGAATAAGCAGACCCATGTCCGAGCGTTTTTGACAATACTCATTATTCATAAAGATAATTAACATTTAATTGTATGATATCCAGAAAATTCATTGACATACTCAAAACCCCTTGCCTTACAATATCGTGTCAGACACGTGATGAAGATTCTGAACAGAGTCTAATAAATGTGTATGCTATTAATTTTCTTTAAATCGAAATAAAATTCTATTTTGGTTTTGTTAATGTATAGCTATTGGGGAACATATAGGCGTACAATAGATATAACGTTTCTCTTTTTTTAGAAAATTAAAAATTACAAAAAAAGTTTTAATCACTGAAATCGTAAACTAGACCGTAAGGCAAGGGGTTAATTTCTTAATCATATTGTAACAGCTGTGATAGCGAGGGTGGCAGAGGTTACGTGTTCGAGTCCCAGTTACGATTAATATTTATTTTTTATTTTAATGGGTTTTTAAATTTTTATTTTTTTTTACTTTCAATTTTAAGTTTTACGTCCTTTTCTCTTCGTTTCTCTTTCTTGCTATTTGTTTATTCGTACGGCTGTCAATAGTGCAACTAGTTACATATTTTGTGCAGGAAATGGACAATCTGTAGAGTGGTATGCTTCGTAAAAACATTTGAAATATAAATATTTTCGGCGGTATGAACATTTTATATACGTAGGCATTTTGTTGTTTTGATATCAGGTAAGATTTTAGAAACCCCCCCCCTTCCTTTCGACATGTAACATACGTCATTCTATTCGTTTTGACATGCTGAACACAAAATGTACGTGTTATTTTTGGCTGAAATGAATAGTTTTCGAGATATTCGTGAAAAACTGCAGTTACTACACATTGAATTTTGTATAGCCAAACCTAACCCAAAACTAATCTCATTTCCGCTCGCCCCTAAAATAAACTTTTCGGAGTAAGACTTCGGAATCGCTTTGACGTGTATACAGCATACGCGCCACTCTTTTTTACTCTTCAAAACAAAATCCGAACGTTGCGTTTGCGTTTTCATTGATGCAGGACCAAACAAACAAAAACAAAAACAAAATGAAAATTTAGAATCGTGCTGAAAATTCAATGTATAGTAACTGCAGTTTTTCACGAATATCTCGAAAACTATTCATTTCAGCCAAAAATGACACGTACATTTTGTGTTCACCATGTCAAAACGAATAGAATGACGTATGTCACATGTCGAAAGGAAGGGGGGGGGGGTTTCTAAAGTTCAGCCTGATATCATTCCAGATAAAGCCCGGAAAAATTAAGATATGATTACAGAAATGAAGTACTATATCAAGATATTTTCTGGATATGATAAAATTAAATGTTAATTATCTTTATAAACAATGGGTATTGTCAAAAACGCGCGAACATGGGTCTGCTTATTTTTATTCGCCAGAAGAAGATTCATTAAAATCAACGACCTCACTATTGTGACCTCTCCTTGTTAGTACTACATCTTTTTATTATTCTATTAATGATGGAATTGAAAATCCAATTAATTTGCCTGCTATAAACATGCATTTAAGCAAACTGAAATTGAATGGAATTATTTTTCCTCGCTGTTATTTTGAATAAATCCTAAATTCTTTCCATCTTGTCTTTAAAAATTTTTTCAATATTTACATATTTTGTAAATACATAACATTATAGAATCTGCTAATCAGTCTTGATGATAACAAACCAACGATGGCAGCAAGAAGTCCATTTAGCGTGGCACTATGTAGGAAAATGAATTACTTCTTGGTACTAATTCATTTTCAGTGATTGCTAAAACTTGTCGACTAAAACACTCCTCATCGGATAGGAACGTCTGCAGTAATTAATTAAATTGAACTCCGCTGTTACCGATTTCTAGAACATTCAAACTTTGATTAGTTCACGTAGAAATTGCTGGAAGCTATATATCGCATCTGTCGATTCGAAAACGGAATTTCTTAATCATCATGAAAAGATCACTTAAAATAAAAAAAAAATCACTGTACTTCGTGCACAGAAAAATTCCCGATCGATTCCGTCTGTCGGTCTTGTTCAATGTCTATTTTTCTTTTCGATTCTAGGCGAACCACTATTCAAGTTCTTCCACTACCCCCTTTCGTGTCACGTTTCTTTTTTTTTTTTGGTACGCCGATTGAAAAATTGAATCAGTCAACATGATCACGAGCTCCGTTCTCAGTTCTTAATTCTCAGCCTTTTCATGTTTATTCAGGAGACAACTGGTACTCTCAGTGGTGTTTGTTGCACGAATCTGCAGTTACGACTTTAGATAATTGTTTTCTGAATTTTCTGACTCTTCAACAATACCCTTTTGCAGTGAATCCATTTTTGTTTACGTTGAAATATTCCAATCTTTTCAGAAAAATATGCGGAAACCTTTCCACGAAAATAAATAATACCGTGATACGAAAATAAATAATACTGTGTAATATTGTAGGTTATCACTGCTCATTAAAAAATATAATCGTTTTGACCAGATTGTAAGAGAAGTATGTGTTTGGATTGTCAATTATTGTTTCTGCATTTCTTTAAAGTTGTCATAATGATATAATTTCCTTCTTTTTACACACAAGTAGTAATGTCCTCGTTTGTTAAAGATTGTTCCACATTTGAGCAGAGTATAAAAATGTCACTAATCTTAGGTATCCCACTTTTTAACGTTATTTCAAATGTACGGTTCATCTGAGGACCGAATCAGAGTCAGAGTTGGGCAAAAATTTAATCAGCGATTGACGAATAAATTTCTACTTCAATCGTTTTTTAATCACAATTAACAATTAAACTCCTACTTTAGTCGTTAATTGCGGTTAACGATTACACTCTTTTCAATTGTAATCGTCAATCGGATAATTGATTAATAATTAACTGCTGAAATTACGAAATGAAATACGGAATCAAAACTGTATGCTTACTGAAAGAAATGTAAACTTAGTTCAGGTATGTTGTCATTTGGTCTATAATACGATCTCTATGTGCCTACTTATTACAATTTATGAATAGACCGTGTGGCGATTAATTTCAACAATTGATTAAATCAGTCTCCGATTTTTCGATGATTTCTTTTTTTAATCAACGATTGACGATTTAATCAATCGATTGAATCAATCGTCCATTTTTCAATGATTACCTTTTTTAATCGTACACATTAATCAATCAATTTTGGTTAAAATTTTAATTGATTACTGCCCAACTCTGATAAGAGTTAAAAGGAATGCAGTTACGACTTTAGTTAATTGTTTTCTGAATTTTTTGACTCTTCGACAACATCCTTTTACAGTGAATCCTATTTGTTTACGTTGAAATACTCCAATCTTTTCAGAAAAATATGCGGAAACCTTTCCACGAAAATAAATAATACTGTGTAATATTGTGAGCTTAAAATAATGGTGAGTGTGTGTGCAGAAGGCGAATACGAAACAGTCATATGAAAAGTCTTATAAAATGGCATTATAGACCAGGATGTCTTCTTAATAAAACACTTTTCAAGTGAGTAAAGATGAATCGTCGTCTAGAAATGATCTCGAGATAACTTAACGTGATCACAACGGATAGTTCCAGAGTGTTTCTCCCATTATCGCGAATTTCTGACGGACAGCCGTGTGGGAGAGCTGTTTATCCGTGTTAGTGGAAGACCGATCGATTCTAGCACGGCAAGGACCCGGTTTGAGAACCACTGGCTCAGGATTCACCTGCGATCGACGACCCCGTGTCCTGACCCTATCAGTGATCCCACCACAAGCTTGAATATCACCACGAAATCGCACCTTCGCCAGGAACCGTCATTCTCGATGAGTCTCCTAAGTTTCGAAATTCGAAAGACTGCGAAATAATTACCGCCAGACATTATTTCGAATTTTGAGATTTTGTACGGAACCTTTGACAAGTGGTATTTTCACGTTCTTAACAAGCACTTTACCCAAGAAGCTTACTGATTCTCATTTTCAACTCAATTAGTCGTCTTACAATTTACGCGACAGGAATTAAGAAATATTTTTTAAGGATGGAGGAAGGTCAGACTGTGTATAATACCATTGACAAGTAGTTAACAAGAACTACAGGTTTCATTTTCTCCCATTTTCAAATGAATTGATCTCTTACAATTTAGAATATTAACTAAAGAAAATAAAGAAAGTGAAGAGAACTATTCGTTTTAAAAAGGCTGTTATGTGCTCGAGTTGGGAACTCAGAAACTTTTTTTAATTCTGTGACGATTTCATTCATCTATTTTAATTTTATAATAACATTGACCGACGATAAACTCATACGTATTTGTACTGTCATTTCTATAAAAATGAATTAAATGATCACTGTGTCCCTGCAACATATCGCGACTTTCGCAGGATTAAATTCGTTTCCAGCAACATTAAGCCGGAGATTCATTACCAGCCGACGTTCCAGAGACGTAAGCTTATTTGACAGAGTTTGCTGAACCAACAACGTGTACTTTTAATTACTATTTACGACAAACGAAGATGATTTTTGGTAAAGATTTCAGATTTCCTGTACTAGTACTATTTTGTGTTTGGTTCCGCAATAATAATAATAATGTTAGGATTTATATTAAACTTTCGAAGTTTATAGAAACTGTTTAAATAGAGCAAATCGGGTTGTGTGAGTGAGAAATTGTTTCTGCTGAAAGCTGCCTTGACTTTTCGTCTTGGGTTTCACTTCTCCATCCTTTCTATCGGTCTGGAAATTTTGGTGGAGTTGGTGGAGGACGTATCCGACATCAAGTGGTTGCTACAGCCCTTGGGAAAATTTATGGTCATGTTCCCGAAGTTTGAACTTTCACAGGAGCTATGTAATAAAGCCGTTTTCGTGACTAGGCATTGGATCAAGATCAATATCTGTCTAAACGGCAATAAATATTTAACACTAAACTTACGGTCAAATGACCGGTTTTCTACTTCACAATTATGAAAATTATAAAAACGCTTTTGTAGGAAGTGACTGAATTGACTTGTTCATTTAAGAACATATTCTGATAAAAATCGTACAAAGTTTAAACAAATTTTATCTTTTCACTTGCACAGGGTCTTCCATTAAGAAGTGTAACCTTAGATGATTGAGAAACGCTGTTTCTTCACAAATAAAAAATAGGTCGATATTTAAAATGATACCTCTTAATGGAAGACCATTAATAAGGTGTTTCATTTTTATATATTTTGTGCTTATATATTTTGTAGGTTTAGTGTTAACCCTCGCTAGGTAAGATCTAATAACACATAAATAGTAAGGTGTGGTCTCTTAGACCCCGACAAATGAATTTCATAAATAGACTCGTTTTTAATAAATTTGGGATAAAGAATAACACAGGATAAAAATTAAAAAAACAGATTTAATTTTATTCATACAAAAATTCTTTCCAAAAATCTGAAGCTGGGGTCTCTGAGACCCCACATTGCCTTGCGAAGGTTAAGAATATCAAATTTGTACTTTAAGAGGAGAAAATTATTCGTGACATATTATACGAAGTGTAAAATGTATTTTAGACTGAAGCATACGTGCCGTTTTAAAGTTGATGCTATGTTACTCAATTTCACTTCTGCTCATCAAATATTCTGGGTCAGCCGAGGTCTCGGAATTCTGGAATTAGAATGTGCAAATATAAAAGTAATGTGTTAAATATAGATTTTTCGCGCCAGTTTAAAAGTGTTTGGACAAAACGCCACAAATTCTTCCACTTGACAGTCCCAGTGCCAGATATCCCAGGAATGGAAACCGTATTTGGTTAAAACTGTATTTCTGCGCTGATATTTTCAATGTACTAAATTTTGTTAGTATCTACAAAATTCAAGCAGATTAAAAGAGTACTCGGCATCACATTAGCTTGTGTCCTCTTTTCGTAATATACACATTTTCCGTTAACTTGCTATGTGCTTTAGACTATTTCATATTCACAGTGTGGCCGAGAACGAAATGAACATTTTTGGGATTTTCATTTCAACGAATATATTATGTTGATTTGCTGGAATTTTTGAGATTGCTGAGTGGACAGTGAAGGTGTTAAATATTTCAAAGCATTCCGGGATGACATCCGATGCAATTTACAATGTGCATGGAAGCCGATTATCGTCTAATTATTCGTGGTAGCGTGTCGCCTAGGGCGGACGTTAGCTACAGTGAACCACGAAAGTATGTGAACGCACTTTAAAACAGTATAACTTTTTTATAATTGTACCAAACGACCTGATGTGTTGTAAGCAATTAGAAGCATTGGTTTACTAAATGATCTGCAAAAAAGATTTTCAAAAAATTACAATCTATAAGGTTGCATGCAAAAATGAAAACAGCATTTTTTAAAACGTTTTTATTTGGGCCTTTAATGAAAATTTAAAATATATGTTTTGTAGATCTATGTTAGTTATAAACGTGCTGAAAATTTCATTAAAATCGGTTAACATACCCAAGAGCTACAAATGATTAAATGTGGTGAAAATCATAGTTTTTCGCAGCTTTTGATCAGTTTCTGCTTAAAATCCACAGATTCTTACATGTTTCGATGCGTGCCGTTTTTTTCTGCGTCATCCGATTTCGATGAAATTTTCAGCATGTGTACAACTAACACAATCGTCCATTTTTCAATGATTATTTTTTTTAATCGTACACATTAATCAATCAATCTCGGTTAAAATTTTAATCGAATAATGCTTAACTCTGCCTCGCACTACCAACGCAAAGATAGATTTTCGTTAATCGGTACGGGTAAAATTCTGAATTATTTATTGATCAATACGAATGCTCTCCCTATTGACTTTAAATTTTAACCCTTTGCACTCCTTTGTCGAGTGTGACTCGACTTCAGAAGAAGACAAATGTATATAAAACGGGTTTTTATATGTATTTGTATTATTCCACAAATATAAATTACAACAAATTCGAGAGCTATATTTCATATAATTAGTGAACAAAATTGTTTAAAATAAGTAGCAGTCAAGGAACTGTCCTTTGAAGTAAATTTCAAATAAAAATATTAGGGAGTATTGGCAACATTGAAAAATAATTCGGAGTGCAAAGGGTTAATAATATTTATAAATGTTGTTCCATCGTGAAAAAGTAGGTTCAGTAAATTCATCGAAGAGTTTCGTATTTGCATTTTAATTTCGCGAATAATATAATTCTAAGGTAGTTAAATATAAGTGTGATTTGCCGTAATCCATATTTTCGTTCGTCAATAACGTCAATTTTTACCACTGTGCATCGTATCGTACTGATCGATCCTCTCGCTCGGATTGAAAATCATCGAATCCCGATGCGTCACGTTGAAACGGACACGTTTCTCGTTCAACGGACGATTTCTCACTTCCCATCGGAATCTACGGTCTCCGAATGAAATTGGAATAATGTTTTGTACACACGTTGTCCAACGCAAGTGGTATCCGCAAAAACTGAATTCAATTTAACGATGTACGGGTCTTTCATCGTGATGGATGGCTGGGCGAAAAAAAAGTCGACGGTTTTTATCTCCGGCAAGGGGGAAATATTAATTAGAATTGTTCTTGAAAGAGAGAGAGAGAGAGAGAGAGAGAGAGAGAGAGAGAGAGAGAGAGCGAGAGCGAGAGAGAGAGAGAGAGAGAGAGAGAGAGAGAGAGAGAGACCATTTGTTTCCGACAATTCGGTAGCGCTTCATTATTTTGAAATATTTTCTGTTCGTTTGGATTCCTTTTGTATTCTACGTGCTGTTTCATTTGCCATATTATGCGACACCGGAAAACGCGCTTTTGTTATAAAATGCATATAATTGGCCTTGGTAGTATAAACGCAAAGTTATCGTGACTTTTGTCAAGCAATTTTGTGACTATATTCAATAATAATTTCGATAATTACTACGTATTCAATGATCGTATTGTTGATTTTAATTACAGATAACCTCTGAGGTTCTTCTCAAAATATACTGTTATCATAATTTGACTTATTATTTATTTATTATGTATTTATTTATCATTGCTAGACTGCGGATGTTTATGCTATTTCCAATTTTTATAGACAAATTTTAAGGAAGTGGAATGGAATGAAATCCTATTTTTCGTGGGAATAGCCTTTGTAGATCTAAAACAAATAAAAATCGTACTAAATTCTATCGAATTTTATGTTATAGCATTTTTTGAAAATTTTCATAAGCCATAATGCATAAACATCCGCAGTCTAATCATTGCTTTAAACCAAGTGGTTTATTTAGCATCCACAATATTTTTACGTGTAGCTTACGTTGTATTACATAGGTGTTGTTTCTAAATTTTTACGGAACATTGTTTGAGAAAATTATAAATTATTTTCAGGCCTTCTATATCAGGTTTATATAAGAAGGAACTATGTAATACAAAGAGGAAAACAGTACTTGGCTTTGTTGGCATTCGTGCTTTGGAAATGTTTAACCCTTAGTACTCGAGTGGTGACTCAGAGAGAGAGAGAGAGAGAGAGAGAGTCACCACTAAAAATTGCTGTATCATTATTCACAATATTGTTTACATTATTAAATATGTAAAATAAAAAAAATTTAATTTGGACATCCCAGACGGGTTTTAATATTGCTGGGACGATTTGCATGATAAAAAAATGTAAAAATGACAAGAGTCCATGGAGGAGGATATGTAATGGTTTGGGCTGCATTCGGCTGGAACGGTAAGACTCCGATAATGTGGTTCCCTCCAAAAGCCAATGCTGAAAAATATCAGGAACTATTGGAATACGTACTGGATGAATATGGAGACAAGATTGGTGGACCTAATTTAATATTCCAATACGATAATGCAGCAATACATTGTGCAAAAACAATTAAAAACTATTTTGAGAGGGTAAAAGTTGAAGTTCTACCCTGGCCATCAAGGAGTCCGGACTTAAATCCAATTGAAAATCCTTGGGGAATATTAGCACGAAAGACAATGAAATACGACAATGAAAAACGGTATTGCACTGTTTCAGAATTGAAAAATAGGATTAGAGAGGTGTGATCTAAAATTAAATTAGAAACATTACAAAAATTAATTTAGTGTAGAATTCCACGTAGAATATTTGAAGTTATAAAACACAAAGGAGATTCAACTAAGTACTGAATTATTTTTATTTTATGTTTTTTTATTTTTTATGTAAAAATACATAATGAACCTATGCTTATTTCGCAACTAAATTTCAAGTGTTGCAATAGAAAATTTGTAATTGGTATTAATTAACATGGTGTTATTCAATTGAACTGTGTATTTTGTTAATTATATTAGAATGAATAAATAATAACAAATAAAAACAAAAATACTGCATTAATCACAACATTATGTCAACAAATTAAAGTGAACCTATCATTATTTCAGCCACTGTATTCTAGGTCGGAAGAAATGTTTAACTTTCGAGTTAAAATAGCTCCGAGTGCAAAGAATCACGAAATATGAAATGTGTTGCGCGTTGAGAAGAAGACATTTCTTTGGCTCATTGAGATAACAAAAAGAAAAATTTGGTAAGCTTTCTGGTGGTCGGCGAATTTTGTCAGATGAACCAATAGCTATAGCAAACAGTTACTTCGAAGAACTTCAAGCTCTTCGAGGAACTGGAGCATCGTTGAATGGAATGCATTGAAGGTGCTCGGCTGCTCGGCCATCTAGAAAAATAAAAATTGTTCCCGTAAGCAAATGAAATCGGATATGATTGTATAAGTTGACGTCTAAAATACTGTTTCGCTGCGAAATAAATTCGTGTTTTCGCGTGTCCATATTGGATTGCTCCCTTGAAGTAGCGACCGTGGTATCAAGTCCGCCATTCGGAACACACGGCGGCGGTGGCATTCCGATACAAAGTGGCGCAACTGTGTCGGCGAGCAATCTTGCTGAACGGTTTACTGAAAACACAGACCCCGATGACGATGTGGCTGGCAGCGAAGACTACCACGCCAGAAGTACGTTCTTCAGCCGACGAGATTTTGTTTACGATCCTCAGGGCGACCAGGATTTTTCTGGACAAACTGTGCAGTTCGCTCGAGCGTGGCAATTAATCAATCTTACTTAATCGAATTATCTTCAAGCAAGAAGAACATGAAAGTTTCGTGGAGAATTAAAAGTGGTATACGGAAAAGTATGAGAAAAATGTAGAACGATACTTCATATTTTCCAAAAAATTCCGAAATTCGTCGGCAGCGCTGTGTCTAATGATGGGATCTGAATCACTTCGAATCGCTTCGATTCAATATTTACGACAAAAAATTCGAATCACTTTCAACATAATTCGAAGCTTAGAACTCTTGAAACTCTTGGACGTCTTGAAAGTCTTCATCGTCTTTAAAATCTTGAAAGCCGTAAAACTTTGGAAGATTTGTAATAATTGGAACTCTTGAAATGTTACATCTATCACGAAGCTATGATTACGTCATGTCAGCATTGGGATGAATAACAGTATGAACGTACCAATGTTATAAAAGGTATAATAATAAAATAATAATATAGTAATAATAAAATAAAATAATTCTCAAATTTTCAAGAGTTTCAAGAATTTCTGATTTCGAATAAATATCGTATTGATTCGAAACCCTGTGGTGATTGATTTGTTCGAAAACTTGCAAGGCAGAGTATTATAAGCCCATCACTAGCTGTGTCTGATCATTACATGCCGTTTTCACTTCGACCAGAAATTAATTTCTAGTTCTGGCTATTTCGTAATCTCTATCAGTGTTGTACTATTTTATTCTTTACTGTTCACTGGTATTTTTTGTTAACAACTTCGCAATTTTATTCCTTTAATCCTCGACTTACTGAAATTATTAAAGCTCATAAAGATCTACAGCCCAATTATTATTTATATTAGCTTATATCACATTGTGTCTATAGTCCATGGCAAAGGATTTTTTAATGGCTCCTTCAACGGTTCTCATGAGAGAGAGAGAGAGAGAGAGAGACAAAAAATCACCTACATTGTTCACCGACTCCAGATTTGACCGATAATAACTTTGCCTGACAACGTCTTTAATCGACAAAGACTTTGACCGTCGACGACAGTATTATCCGATAATTACATCGTTCCCAGAGATGGTGCCGACATTTTTTTCTTTAACTATTCTGCACTAGTGTACTTCGCATGTATTAAGACAGCCCAAGAGAAATGAAAAAAAATGAAGATTTTATTGAGGATTTAGCATTTATAGAAGCTAATTTTTCTACTTTGCCAGTTACAATAACGAAAATAGAATAGAATACGTTACCATTAAAAGATTCAATCAAATTAGTTACAGATTTTGCCCAAAATCCAGATAATGTACCTATTGGCTGTGGAGAAAAATTGAGAGCAAACTTAATAATACTTTAAATGATTCAAATATCGACGGTCCGAAGGAAATAAAAACACGATACTGGAAAAAGTCTAAATATGCCCTCAACACATCTGATATTGAAAGGATATTTTCAGCATATAAATTAATTTTATCTGATAAAAGGCACGAAATGACTGTTGGAAATATAGAAAAAATTATCGTCACGTATTGTAATGCCAATTACAAGCAGTAATAAATATTATACAACTATTCTATGTCATATTATACTATATTCGACTGTTTCATTCATACTAATACAATTATTCAGGGCGACCATTTCACATATGTTTTGCATATATTTTACATAAAGTATGCATTAAATTTGCATGTATTTTGCATATTTTGACATATAAAATTTACATAAACTTCCGCAGTCTAAATTACACTATAAGAAGAATTATGCACAGTCGGCTAACGTTGTTGCCAAACGATGTTAATATCGAATAATACCGTCATCGACTAAAGTCGTCGGTAAAACTCGTTAATTAAAGACGTTGTCGACCAAAGTTATTGTCGATCAAATCTGGAGTCGGTGAAATATTGTCGGTGATTTCCATGGAACCCCTTTCAACAGCAATAGCAATTTGTTATAATCTAATAGTTTTGCTTAGAATTATTCAATAAAATATGATTTGTAAGCTTCCTTTCGGGACAGCAGAACGATTGAAAATTGTATTAATGATGGATATAGTAGTATTAGCACTCGATAGGGCTCTCGTTAGCTCAACAATTTATCCAACAGATTTATCGTTCACTCGATCCGCCGGACGCCTAATAAAGAGAACAAAATGATCCAGAAATCAATCCCTATTAAGAGTTCTCACGACCCTCCGCGGGTAAATAAGAAAAAGTAATTCGGTACTTCTGGTTCGATGAGAGCCGGGGTCCGATCAGTATTCCACGAGCAAGAGTTTTATTTTCGTTGGTTTAGCGGTTTGCGAATCAATGAAATCGCGTCTATGGATTGGCATTCCTCGTTTCTTCGTCGGCGAAAGAAAAAATAAAAATCGAGGCAGCTCGTTTGAACGGTGAAAGAAGTAACGAGGTCTTGACGGGCCGCGTTCTGCATGATTGAATTTTCACGAACACCGGAAGCGAAGACGATCCACGGAGAGAAGGAGATGTTTAAGGGTTGTGCACTCTTTAATACTCGAACGATTTTTTCCTCGTTCCGTCTCGCCGCGCCTCGCAATATATATGGCCAACTATGCTCGAAGATGAAAAACGAGCGGAGATATACACGTCGTCGGCACTGTGCTCAAAGCTTTGACGGCCGCTACGGTCGCACGAATCCTGTTTAAATTACTCGCCCTTTCATAGTTCTGCCGGACTGGAATGTAATACAATACGGAACTAATTGCGTCGGAAATACGATTTTCATTCGCTGCCGCGCTCGTTGTTTTCTAGCTCTATCTTCCACCAGCATGAACTTTGACAGGCAGCGCACCTGTAACTTGAGCAGAACCGGTGAACATTGGGTCGTCGCAAAAATAATTGCGGCTTTGAAGCGTCACCTCGCACGCTCCTCATAAATAGTCGCATAGAAGGGCTTAGGATAATAGTTCACCCACTTTTGCTTTATACTTTAACCCTTATGTCAATGATCAAAAGTTTCTGTGATATTCGATAATGTTGCATTTCATATTTTCAACGTATATTTTCATGCTTGAATTGTAAATATAAATTCATAAATTGTTGCATAGAAGAGCTTAGGATAATAGGTCACCCACTTCCGCGTTACACTTTAACCCTTATGTCAATGACCTAAATTTTCTGTGATTTTTCGATGATGTTGCATTTCATATTTTCAACGTATATTTTCATGCTTGAATTGTAAATATAAATTCATAAATAGTCGCATAGAAGGGCTTAGAATAATAGTTCATCCACTTTTACTTTATACCTTAACTCTTATGTCAATGATCTAAATTTTCTTTGATTTTTCGATGATGCTGCATTTCATATTTTCAACGTATATTTTCATGCTTGAATTGTAAATTTAAATTCATAAATAGTCGCATAGAAGGGCTTGGGATAATAGTTCACCCACTTGTACTTTACACCTTAACCCTTATGTGAATGAACTAAATTTCCTTTGATTTTTCGATGATGCTGCATTTCATATTTTCAACGTATATTTTCATGCTTGAATTGTAAATATAAATTCATAAATTGTCGCATAGAAGAGCTTAGGATAATAGGTCACTCATTTTTGTTTTACACTTTAACCCTTATGTCAATGATCGAAAGTTCCTGTGATATTCGATGATGTTGTATTTCATATATACAACGTATATTTTCATGCTTGATTTGTGTAAGGTTGGTAACAGCGAGCGGTAATCAACAATCACGATGTTGGCTACAAGAACCGATCGTCAGTTGTTTAATTTTTTTTATACGTGAGTGCCGCCACGGAAAGCAAGGAGAGCATTCTTCGTCGGACGCTCGTAGTGAATAAACCTATTGACAAGTTTCACATTTTATTCCTGGGTATCTTATTCTCTTATTCCCAACCCGGTCTTGAAATTATTAATACACTTTACACAAATTTACAATAATTTTGCTACTTGTCATCAAAAACATTAACGTTTCGACAATGAATTTTTTGTTCTGCGACTGTAATAATTTGATTACCTCTATACTGAGTAAGTTGAGTATGAAACTTGGACAAAAAATTAATAAGAAGTTAATTGCCTCCGAAAATTTAGAAAACAATTGGAAATTGCAGAACACGATCGAAATTATTTAAAGAAGATGTTTGTAGTTCTTTGTGTTCGCTGTAGGTGTAGTAGACGACAACAATTAAAGTGGATCATCGACAAATGACCTTCTGCAGTCGAGATACGTTTCGGTCGATGGAGCCGTCCGAAAGTGGACTGTTCTTTTGATGTTCTCAATTATGAAGGGTGGTATGGTGCTCGAGCTCGAATTTCCTTTAATCGACGTCCCTTGAATTCGCGTTCCGTTTTCCTTTGTGAGCCATTATATCACTCATTTCATTGTAAAATCGCTGTTAACCGATTCCTCTTGACACGGTTTTTCTTTTCTGCGCTGTTCCCGTGTTCGGTGTGCGTGACACGGTGAACGAGAGTCTCCATTGCCCAGCACAACAAATAATATTTTAAAATACGTAAATCTGACTGGAATTTATTCTCCATTGCCAATTACTAGACTACGGATATTTATGCAATTTTCAATATTTGTAGGCAAATTTTAAGAAAGTGAAATCATGTAAAATATTATATTCGGTGATAGTAGTCTTTGCAGATCTGAAATAAATAAAAACTGTACTAAATTCTGTGGAATTTTATTTTCTAGCATTTTTTGAAGCCATAAATGCATAAAAATCCGCAATCTACTCTAGTTGTAAACATTCTTTTTCTCGTCTTATAAGGGACATTACCCAAGTCTAACACGCCGATTTTAATGAAATTTATACTGGATATGGTTCATTAATAAATATTTGACACGTATTTTTTTAGCTACTGATATTCCTGTTAAGGAGGAAAATAGCCCTCATGTTCATCCTCATTGTTAAATGGCAAAAACAAAAAAATTTCAGAAACACGTATCCCCTGGTTCATAGATTACGTGCACAAAGTTACATAAATATCGATACACATTTAATAAGAAATATTGTAGAAAAGATGGATTTTTAAATATTGATTAAACAAATAATATTTTCTGAAATCTTTTTAGATAACTACACATCCCTTCACCAAAAATGCACACATTTTGAACAAAATCATTGTCCTATTCATCCCCAACTTTGAGGGGTATTTTCATCCCCTTAACACAAATGTCAGCAGCTAAAAAAAAAGCGTGTAAAATATTTTTTAACAAGCTATATCTTGTATAAATTTCATTAAAATCGGCGTGTTACACCAGGGTAATGTTTCTTGTTAATCGAAGTCACAGTTTTCATATTAAAAATACTCGAATGGGAGCTTCAAGTTTTATATACGGTGTTCATGAACTGGTACAATCCGAAGAGAAGTGAAACTATATGGCTGAGGCAAAACTGATTCATGTGAAAATAAATGGAAGATCTAAGGTGATACTTTTTAGTACGAAGTTCATAGAAACTTCACGTCCAAATAAATCGATGTAGGAAATCTGCTCGCGATGTATGCTTACGTAGAAACGCTAAATGATGAACAGGCTCTTTGGCTCAGCTCTATATGACGCACGTGTCTGACCTAAATTCAAATTTTCCCAAATACGAAGAGGAAAAATCTTATTCAAAATTTTCCACTTTTCAAAATCGTATACCATTTCGGAGACACCTCGTATATTGGAATTCAATCAATGTTCCTCAATCTTATCAAATTAATTTTCTTTTCGTAAACATTTTATCTACCGGAAGCCTTTTAATCATTTTCGATGTATCAGGAAGTAACTTCAAAATATATAATAATAAATCTGGAACAAATTATTACGTTCTGGAACACGATTTCTTGGTTTGCAATTGAAACTGCTATTACTATTGAACAACTTATTGAAAAGCCTTTAGCCGTCGATCATGGAGCATTGGAAATTATTTATAAACCGCAGGTGGTGACGACGTGTTAATGGCGTCTGTGTTTAGACTAATGAGGTTCTGCGATACTAATTGGCAACGTGACCGATGGGTGTTATAATAACATTCCGACGTGTCCACAATGACGTCTCGAGAAATCCAATATCGCGGAATAGTAAGTGGAACGCAATTTACGCTACGCAATTGGTAGCGTATTCTACGGCGAAACATCAGAGAAGTTGGAAGCGAACCTCTGGAGAGTCACTATAGGATTGTTTCCTTGCGGCTCTGAGAAGCAACACGATCCAATCCCAAGATTGGGAATCGTTAAAGCAATTCACTTTTACCGTGGCGATCGACTCTCACGCCGACAGTTTCTATTAATATCGTGGGTATCACTCTTGCCTGTCGGGTATTATTTCTTTCTTAGGTTTTACGCATTCATGGGGAAGGCGAATAGCTGCAACACAAAGCTATAAATATAAAAAAAAGCACGCCGCTGGTAAAAAGTATTCGACGGTACAAATACAGTGAGTGTAAAAAGTATTCGTACGCCCTTTAAAATAGAATAACTTTTTTCATAATTGTACCAAACGACCTGCTTTTTTATAATCATAGAATAATTATTATCATTAATAATATAATATATAATTGATAATTATAATCATAGAATATATAATATAATAGAGGCATTAGTTTACGAAATGATATGCGAAAAAGATTTTCCAAAAATTATAATTTACAAGGTTACATGCAAAAATAAAAAAGGCATTTTTTAAAAATTTTTTATTTGGGCTCTTAATCAAAATTTAAAATATATGTTTTGTAGATGTATTGTTAGTTATACACATGCTGAAAGCTTCATCGAAATCGGTTGATGCAGGAAAAAATGACACGCATCGAAAGATGTACGATTCTGTGGATTTTAAGCAAAAACTAATCAAAAATCGTGTAAAACTACGGTTTTTACCATTTCTAATCGCTTGTAGCTCGTATGTATGTTAATCGGTTTCGACGAAATTTTCAGCACGTGTGTAACTACTATAGATCTACAAAACATATATTTTAAGTTTTCATTAAGGGCCCATATAAGAAAGTTTTAAAAAATGCCTTTTTATTTTTGCAGTTAAGCTTGTAAATTATAATTTTTAGAAAATCGTTTTTGCATATCATTTCGTAAACGAATGATTCTAATTGATTATAAAAAATCAGGTCGTTTGGTACAATCATAAAAAAGTTATTCTATTTTAAAGGGCGTATGAATACTTTTTATACTCACTGTAAATAGGTTTCCCTTTTCGAAAAATTCCCTTTTTGAATAACATGGATCAAAGAAGTGTGTTCAAGATGATCATATTAATCGTTAGCGACTTGAAACTTGTATAAACGAAACATTGGATATCAAGTATGAACTTATTTAATGCAAAATTTGTAGATGCAATGCAAAACAGTACGCTTCTGTTTTAAAATCGTTGGTTGGAACGTACAGGGTGTTTCAAAATAATATATCGTGATTACTATAGCGTGATTCTGCACCTCCAGATAGGCGGAGATTTATTGCAAAAATGGACCGCAAAATTGATCTTAACATTGAATCCCAAGGAAAAAAATATTTTTTTATTGCATCCTGTACTCATTGCGACGAACAAAAGAAAGTGACCTGTGTCACTTTTGTCGAAAGAGTGGGATATGCTTGATGTGCAAATGTAACTATTAGAGGACGGTTTTTAAAAATATTATATCCTGATAAATTCTTTCATAAAATCCAGAGCACCAGGAAAATTGGTCTCACCGATTTGAAAATTTCTTATATTGAAATAAAGACATTTATTGTTTGAGAACAATTCATAAATGCATCAAGATTTGCAATCTAGTAATGCTGAAACTTGTCATACATAAAGACAGCTTTATTTATAAGACACAGAATAGAAAAATGTGTCACTCTGACTTGAGATAGAGTCGAGTCATTCCCGAACGATGACGAAATTTCTTTGACAATCTTTATCGTCGTCTGCATCGTTCAATAACGACAGATAGTGCACTGTTTCCTTTTTTGTACAAAGACTACTCATTCACATCTTCTGCCATGTTTGGTCAATGTATATGTAATATTATTTTTCAGAATTACATAACATAGGAACTCTAATATTCTCAGAGGGGCTCCGTTCAAAGAGATAAATCCGAATACTCGTGAATCGTGGAATTTCTCTAGTATCTAGTATATATCAGGCTTTTCGTAATTACTGATGCGGAACACGCCTGGCTCAACGACGCTGTTCAAAGATTTTCGTTCCTTTTTCCATACTTCTGCACGTGTTACATCGCATAATTAACGAAATATTCGAGTGTTAGTTGGCAAGCGAGAGAAATGTTAGCGTACCTGTTTCGCAGAATAATCGTTAACGACGAAATAGAAGATTTTCATTTAAATTAGCGTTCCATCGAAAACGAATTAGTGAACTCGCGTAAAGCTGAAATTATTTCATGTTTCGTAGATGAGAAATAGAGGAAATGGGAATAAAATAAATCGACGTGATTATTCGATATCGTTTAATTAACAGCTATTTTATATCAGCAGTCCCATTTCGCACGATTACACGCAAATATTGCCTTCTGTTACAATCCATTACTTTTTTTTTTTATTAAGCATTAATCCATTACTTTGATACCGGATACTTGTAAATTACCAGTGAATTTAAGCACTTGGAAATTATGTTTGGAATACTTATTGTCTATACATACAAAAAAGATGTAAAGAGTTCAATCTTTTATGTTTAATTTTAGTTCAGTATGTTTTTGTTAAAGCTTTTGTTGATAAAAGTAAAACGAAGTTGTACATTAACATTTTCTGTAGATCAATAAAACTATTATTTTGTGAACTAGAGTAAGTAGTAGATGAAATATTAGGTTATTGCATATGAAATGTCCGATTTTAGAATGGAACTCTTATAAAACGTTTCGATCAAGAAATGCTATTACAGTCTATAAGTTTATTGTTACTAAATGTCAAGTGACCGGTTCTAGATTTTCTTATTTCACAATTAATAAAATTATAAAGATACCTTCTTAAGAAATGATTTAATAATATCTTTATTAGAGCACATGTTATTATAAGAACCGCGCAAAGTCTAAGTAAATTAATTCTTGTCATTTTTACAGGCAACCGCGTGCCTGTTACATTTATAGCTCGGTACGTTTAGTGTTAATATCCTATGTTCAATTTTTATTTAGATGTATAATTTTACTTTTAAGTCAAGTTTATTTCAACATCCACCAATGCGACTGTCGTGTATTCCTTTTATATGCCTGGAAAAATAACTTATTGACGATAACATTATGTGATTTTTGGTGAAAACCTGGTGATTAATTAACTTACTAGTCGTCGATGGTAAAAAAGAACTACAAAATCAAGATAACAATCTTGTAAATAAAAAACGTGAATGACCATAATACAGTGAGCGAAATTCGTTTAAACGCACTTCAAAATTTACAAATTTTCATGCTTTTTTAGAAGAAAAGGACAGATAATGTTGTCAAAATGGGGTTATTTGCTCAACCTTTACTTTCCAACATCTATGCTTCGAAATTTTACATGCCAGTTTATGTCGCAGTGCGAAACATGTTACAACAGCGTCTACAAATGCGAAATTCGTTTAAACGCAGTGCTTTTTTCCCCAGATATTGAGAGAAATTATAATTATAAAGTGGTTGATTTAAACAGTAATCATAAAGGTATTGTTGTCCCGTGTTCCTGATTCAGTCATATTTTTGATTTCATGTAACAGAACATAATGGCAAAAGGAAAGTATTTAAATGAAGCTGGAAAGGCAATAATATCTTGTTTTGAAAAAGGGGGGAATCGAATCGAAAGATTGCCGAAGCAATTAAACGTTCCGAGTCCGTAATACGAAATTTTTTGAAACGTGGTGAAGATTACGGCAAAAAAACGTGCTACAAAAGGAAATTCAAAAATCACAAAACGAGAAGAAAATAATATAATAAATGAAGCGACGAAAAAGAATTAGTTGCACGTTAAATTGTTTTGCAGTTACAATTACCAATAATGTCCAGACGTGTGCAACAAATTTTGCACAATGTACCGAATGTTGTTTTCAGAAAACCGATAAGAAAGCCAATGTGAAAACAGCATCATAAGGCTGCCCGGTTACAATTCGCAAAAAATCACATGCACTGGACCGACGAATGATATAAAGTCATTTTTTCCGATGGGAAGAAGTTTAATTTGGATGGTCCAGACGGATGCTCATCGTATTGGCATTATCTGCGTCAAAGAAATGATTCTAGATTAAGCCGAAATTTTCATGGCGGTAGTGTTATGATTTGGGAAGCTTTTTCATCAGGAATAGGGAAACTAAAACTTTCTTTCGTTTCCCCCAAGATGAATTCAGAAAAATACGTAGACATGCTCGATGGGGTGTTAATACCATTTTTAGAAGATGTAGTTGGAGAAAACGAATTTATATTTCAGCAGGCTAACGCAGCGGTTCATGTGTCAAGATATTCGCGTGAATTCTACGAAGCACGAAACAATCGTATAATGGAATAGCCAGCATGTAGCCCTTACACGAACCAAATAGAGAATTTATGGGCTATACTGGTAAGAAAAGTTTATGCCAATGGTCGTCAGTTCGCCAATATAGACAGTTTAAAAGAAGAAATTAAACGCTGTTGGGAAAAAATTCCTAATACCACTATTACCAATCTTGTAAATTCAATGACCAATCGAATTTTCGCTTTAATTCAAAGCAATGGAAGCCATACAAAATGTTAAATTTGTGATGTTTATGTATTTTTAATTCTAAATTGTTTTCTTTACATGTGCGTTTAAACAAATTTCGCTCACTGAATCTTATTTTTACCGTAATACAATCAAGAAATTTCTAGATAAAATACATTGGGTATACAAATTTGCGTTTGTTTAATACCACTGCTAAAAATCGGACAATTCACATGCAACAACCTTATAGTAAATGGTACATAAATAAAAAGCTGTTAACTATTATTCTGTATGATGAAAGAGGAAGAGATATAATTTTCTTAGTATCTGTTTAAAGTATTTTGTATCATAAAATTATGCAAATGTATGTCCCCTTTGCTAAAAACTTAAAGTTTTGCTGATTGCCTACGCTCATGTAGCAACCATTTGTGTATTTTCACCTGGCCTACGCTGAATTCGATACTTTCTCGCTCTCCCCGTCGCAGAATAGTCGATATTCTTCGCCAGACACTTAAAATTGCTCTCGAGTCTGGTAAGTTCGAAGGAATGTAGTCCGTGCTAGTTCTACTGTTGATAATTCTATTGAGCTTGCAGAAGCACTCGAGGCTTTTCACTGCTTTATCGGCCGATGCTCTTCTTTATCCTACTCGCGAGCAACCAAAGCTTTGTGACTTTATCGACTGAAAGTGAACGACTTCGATCGATAAAGCACTGTTTAAACTTTTACAATACAGCTTTCCGTAAACTACAACACACTCAATGCGAGAGGATCCTATAAACATCGACACACAATTGTATTTCATTTAATTGTAAATATTCCGTGGTTCTCTTATCGTGGGGAGTAAAATTAATTCTAAGCCTTTCCTAGAGAGGACGCCGTACGGCGGTAGAGACTGTTCACTAGAAGGGAGAGTTGGGGAATTACGAACGCCTAAGGAAAAATGAAATGAAACAAAATATTAGAGAAATAATAATTTCTTTGTTGCTTATATCCAAAGACGTATTATGAGTTTACATATTTCTATAATCAACTGTATTGAAATTTTTAAATATAATCAATTTTTAACCCTGAGCAGTCAAGGGCTGATTCAGAGTCACCATTAAAAGTTCCTGTACCATTATTCACAATATTGTTTACATTATTAAATATGAGGTATTATCATATCAATTTCACATTCATAAAATGAAAAATATCATCAGTGGAATTAATCTAGTTTGGAAGTTTAGTTTAATTTTCAAGTTAAAATAGCTACGACTGCAAAGGCTTAATAAAAAAAGAAACAAAACTATAGAAAAACATGTTGAGAAATCCTTAGCTGTGTATCGTAGGGTTACTGAGAAACATTAAATAATCGTGAGGAGTAATTCTCTTGATGAAAGTAATATATGAATATAGAAATAATATACTATTTGAAATAGCTAATATTTAAAATCGATCAATATTATTTTTATTTTTAAATAGCAGTATTGCAAATAAAATTTTACCGAACGAGGTATTGAAAATGTTTGCCGAAAATTTTGTGAACCTTGTAAACCTTGACTAAATTCGTGTGTATCTCTACGAAAGGTCTTCGACTCGACGATGAATCGGCGCGCGAAAATTGATTCGTCGCCGTAGCGAAATTGGCGCTAACATCAGTCGAAAAGAATGCGCGTCCAGCGGGAAGGTAAAGCGGAAAGTTGGTAGCGCAGGAAATTGGATTCGCATCGGCCGCAAAGGGACGGTCTTGTTTCCTCGGCGGGTCCGCGTTGCTCGCAACTCGGCCGGTAGAACGATTCGATATTCGAGCGAGAACGGTTAAATTGAGTCTAGCCGGTTCTGGACTTGGAGTGGTACTTGCCGGGGTACCCCCCTAACTGTGCACGTATCGCCGAGTCAAGTTGCTGTGCAATTCTATCAAGGGGCCTACAGAAGCTAATTGGCCGGTCAGCCCTTCGCCGGGGCTGCCTGCGAGTTAGGTCCCGGGCATTGCGACAATGCAATTTACGTATACGCTGCGGTCCATTCACCGGCGAAACCTCAATTCCGTTCAGGAAACGAAGAAGGATCCCTTTCAAGGGGATGCCCGTGCCTTCCCTGCGGATCGAACGATTACCGACTGCCCAGCGCGCCATAATCGTGTCCCACAGTTGTCTCGAAAACAAAAACCAACTTTCTTGCCGGTACCAAACTTTGGTGCCCTGTTTGGAGACACTCGAAGCATAATCGAGACAAACGTTAATACTTCACCCACTATTTCATTTCAGAACAAACACATATAGGGGGAGTTCCCCTAGAGACGGACGCTTAAGGTTTTCCTTAAATAAATAAGAAAAAATCATGTTTCAGTCTAGTTACTCTACATTATTTATAAGTTAGCAATATTAGAAATCCAAATGAAGGAACAGGATAATCAACATTATAGAAATAATTAATTTAATAGGGTAAACTGTACTATTGCTAGCACTGCAGTAGTTATTGTCACTTTGGTATAGAAAATAATTTTTTATTGCTTCTTATTTATATTTCAAAGCAACGTTATAAGTTTTTATAACAGAGTTCCTCATATGACTATTAGCAAATGTGCCAACGACTGTACTATTTGTCTTACGATTGTTACTCACTGAATATATTTTATAATAAAAGATTTAAGACTCGTAAAACTGTTTGATTTTGCTTAAAAAGCTCTATTAGTTATAATAATAGAAAGTTAAGCTCGTTTAAACATTTCAGAAAAAGATAAAAAGATTTTTACTACGATTTTGGATTAGGGTGCCAATCATTGTACACTTTACCCTAGACATTAAACTTTGGTATATGATTTTGAGAGATTATTATCCATCGATCCGAAGGTGCAGAATCATGCTACAGTGGTCACAACATATAATTTTGGATCAACCTGTACATTGGAGGACAATTTAGAAACCTAATCTACTTATTGTTGCTACGTCATTTTTTTATAATTAACAATTTTTTACAACTTCTTTTTTACAATCTCTAACCTTTACAAATAGAAAAAAGTGCATTTTCACAAATAAAGAAAAGCGCATGCATTTAAAATGACACCTCGTAATGGAAGAACCTTTATATTTAGTATTGGACCGTTTTGGTAAGTAGTAAAGTTAATGCTAGACGTCAGACATGTTAAATAAACCGAAGTATGTTATTCCGCGGAAAAGGGAAAAGAAAGGGAAACAGAATCGGACGCAGAATCACGAAGAATTATTGTTTCAGTGATCCTACGGACCAACATAAAACACACTCTGACACGTCGAGACGAACAGCCGAAGGAACGGTTTGATATATTTCCAGCTAACAGTTTGTTCTTACCACTCCACCCCCGTTCTTAGGGATGTTATTTATTTCTTCTATCTCGAAAGAAAACTTCCATCGCTTTTTGTTTCCTCTCTCGTCCGATGCTGAGTTCTTACGCCAGTAAATGGTGAAGACTGTAGAGCTCGACGGCGGCGATACTTTCCAAATACGTTATCTTTTGCTTTGAATTCCAGTATCGTATCCGATGTACCTGATCAATATGTCGGACCATATTTCACATGGTCTCAGGTATGTTCGAAGTACGAGTTACATAAAATTTATACTATTGGCCGGACGGTCGACTCTCTTCAAGGGAAGAAGATTTTATTATTACTACTTTTATTAGACGAATCGTGACTTCAATTGAATTTACATTTAAAAGCTGTTTCCTTCTCAAACTTCTCTTCTCATTAAATAAATATTGCAGACATTGATTCCTTAAAAATTCGATTGGGTTGGGAAGAGAAAGCAATTTCGGTATTTTAAGGTGAAATAAAAGCCAATTTTGGGGGAAAATCTTCAAGTTTTATGAGCGCCGAATTATGAAGCTACCAGAAAGACGGCAAAAGATCATCGAACAAAATGGAAAATATTTTACTGATTAAAGTTCATTGCTTGAATAGAGAGAAAAATTGGCTTTTATTCCACCTTAAAATACCGAGATTACTTTCTTGCCAACCCAATATTAATCTAACGAAACTTTCATTAACATACATCGACACTTATTAAAATAACTTTCTTCTGAAATGCATTTCGGCTACACCTTCGACATAATTGGATATTTTTGTCTAAAAAATTATTAAATATGCAAATGTTGCTCTTTCGTATATAATCGTAGAAATAAACATATGATATTGTTTTTTCTCTAAGAATTGTAAAAAACCGATTATTTAAATATTTACAAGTGTATATAACCCCTTGAAACAGAAAGACATCTCACATGTATCAGAAAGGTCACCTAACGAACACTTATGTGCGCGAAAATCCGTTTCTAACGAGGAAATCTCGGTGCATTGAAGAAACACTTAGCTGCTACGATTCACATGAGTTCGCAGCGCAGAGGGCCATCAATTCGGAACTTTATCTGGGGAACCATTGTATTTTCAAGTGCGCATTAAGGTTTAAAGACGCCGGGTATCGGGCTAATGCCCAATGTTCCATTACGGAAGGGGATTGCCCTCGCGGGGGTCGCTTCAATAAACGTTGTTAATTCTTTAAAATCGTTAAACGTATTTTTACGGGTTTCTGCTGCGATGCCGCGCCCCTTTCGAAGTTAGTAGTGATTTTTAACAAGCGTGGCCGGGGAAGCTTTTGTGCGGGTCTACGAGTCGGTTCGTAACCGTGTTACATGGTGGGAGAGATATGAAGCAGTGTATTTGGTTTCCGATAATGTAGGCACCTCTTTATGATGATAGTTCGGCACGAATTTACGATAATACGCTCTTACGGCTGCGTGGCTTATTAAACCGGAGAGTGCAAGTTGTTCGTGTCTCTAAGTGATTTAAGTGCGGCTTGGCGGCGGACAACGGATCGGGAGCTTATGTATTTAGGGTAGTTTTATGCCAGTCTCTTTATGACTAATGGTATTGCCTAACCTTCAGGACCGTTTAATGCCAATAGTGGCTCATAAAAATCGTAACGAATCAATAGAACATAAAGTATTATGCGAATTCTGTATTGAATATTTCATGCGACAAGATTTATGTTCGTCGACTTCTTGTTACTAGACTGCGGATTTTATGCATTTGTAATAAAGATGAGTAGGTGTAATTTAAAATAGCAAAAATATTAGAAAAATTTAAACATATTACTATTACATTATTCTCAGCCTACTAAACATAATAGGAAAGAAAATAAAAGCAGGTCCTGCCTTAGACGCTAGCGTACGCGAGAGATCTCAACTGATGCGATCCGTTTTCGTCGGTTGTCCTGATCGCTGAACAATGAAATACCGGAATGCAAAGTCTTGCAACTCGTACGAATGATTGACAAAACAATGGCTCGTGCGTTGTACTTATCTACCCGAGGACTGAATAGTGTCACGGTGTTCGAGCGTAGAACTCAGCTGTTCAACTCGACTTTCTAACGCGATGAGAAAGGAAAATGCACTGATTCGTTTCTGCTGAAAGTTGCGTTTCTCAATCAGCACACTTTTGACTGTTTATGCCTCCTTCCCGTAGCTCTGAATGAGGCCTTGGAAAGGAGGAGTGATACCTGACTCGGTCAACGACGGGTCTCGGTAATTAGAAACCGTACTTAACGGTCGCGGGTGGTCCTTCGGATGGACTAAATTTATGGCACGTTGTCATTAAAGATGTACAAAAAACTAAACATCTGGCAGATGTCTCGAATGGTCGCCGAATGACCATAGTTTACTTAATCCTCGAAGAAGATTTTTAGAACGCACCATAAATACTGTCCGAAGAAAACCCACGTGTACGGTTCCTGTGCGACGGAACAAACACCAACAGGACAAGTAGAACTCAACCATTATCAGATAAACGTAAGTGTCACGACAATAGTCAGACAGATAGAGTGACTTGACCCTGGAACAGTAGTAGTAAGTAGAATTGCTCAACCATGGTCAGACAAGCAGAATGAATCGATTTTGTTCAGACAAGTGGAATGGCTTGATCACAACCATTGTATTGTATTGCGTTTCTCTGACACGGTTTTCTCGTAAATGCATAAAATCCGCAGTCCATCTATAACATAAAATAGTGGACTTGTTCGAAAGAAATCAACCTGGAACAAAATCATTGTTCTCAATGTAATTGTTCTCTACGTTCTCAACTGTAATTTTCAATTTTCTTAAATACGTGGCTCCACGTTGTATGTTAGGAAAATTTTCATCGAAATGGTCTCGTAGAGCGAGTACGCTAGGAGTTCGTGTCCCAGAATAAAAGAAGCTTCAATCTCACTCCGTGTCGAGGGTCGAAACGGTTATTGCTATGGTTATCCCGAATATTCCACCTGGAAGAGCTCCTCTTTCATTCAGGATTGCAAGGGCAAGAAGAATGAGTCTCTGGAGGCAGAAGTTTCCGTGTCTCTCTGTTTTGATATCGTTACGACTCATCACTTATTAAGGAAGCCCGTGCATGTTTCTACTCGCCTGCACGAAACCCCATTGTGCATTATTGAAGAGTGCTCAGACAGAAGACGATGCGAACATTAGTTACAAGCTATGATAGTTATGGTAAATTCATCACATGCATGGAACGAGGAGCGCGGCGTTTCGAGCAGGAAAATGAAAGTCTAAAACGTATTTATCCCTAGGACATTCAAACATTGAAATTTTCAAATCGCAATATACAGGGTCAGTCACCTAACGTTATCACCTCAAATATCTTTGTTGTTTTCAAAGATACATTAAATGTCTTGAGGACAAAGTTGAATGTTTGCGTATTAAATTTCTTCACAATATAATGACTCGTGGGCTTACTTCACGTTGACTTCACTTCACCATTTTATTATTAATTCTCTGGTAGACTTGCTTGTTTCGGATTTCTTGCGATTCATTTTGTTATAGTGTTTATAATGAAAATTGTGACAGAAATGTTCAACATTGTTTCTCGCCTGGACTGACTGCTAGTGAACTAAGCAATGTTTGTTTCTATTCCGTGAGCGTGAAATTGTTTGTTTACATTCTGTTAGCGTCGGAAATTTTTAGTTGTCCAAAGTTCGAGTACTTTTGTGAGCCACGTCCTGGTACGTGTTTACAGTATATGTATTGCAAAAACGGAATATATTGTTAACTTATTTTCTAACTTTCTTTATGTAGTCTTGAGACCCATCCCTTGCTATATGTGGGAAATTATATCAAATGTTTCAATCTAACATACATATCTCATTAGTTGAATGTTAGAATTGTAGGCGTTCGAATATTTTCGTGTACGAGTGTATACAACGTCCAACGAAGAGAATGTTCTAAGCGGGAATGTGGAGCGTCCTTGTGGCTTGTCGGGCGGATGCTATAATGTACAAGCGAGAACACGCCTGTGTGCCTCCACCCCCTCCCCTCCCCGCCACCTCCCACGCGGGCCCGGTTCCGTAAACGTTACACTCGATTCATATTTTAAAAAACCACTTTTGCGACGTATTCGTCGCGGTGACACCCCCTTGCTCCGGTCCCGTGAGCACACCAGCACTCCCTTGGGAATCTGCGGTATAATAACGTTGACATAGCCAGCGTGGAAGCACTAAATAGGAACCGGCTGTTTCCTTTGCTCCTCGGCCCCCGTCCGTGTACTTTCGCTTCGTATTTCGTATCCAAGCTTTCATACGTCTCTCGGTGGCCTCCTCGAGATAGCACCCATCCGCCATGGAAGAGGGGGCGTGTATAGTAAGTCCGCTGCCATGCCGGTGCAGGTGCATTATTACAATTCAGCGCAGGCATCCCTCTCCGCTCATACACGCGGCATACTGGCCGAGGCCACTCAATCAAAAAGAGGAACGGATCGTTCGATGACGCCGAGCGTATTTCTGCGCGAGGAGACTGTCTCCGTTCTTCTACGGCTCGTCCTCTCTTCCTCTTCCTCTCTCTCTGGAAAAGTAAACGGTGACTGCGCATGGGGTTGTCATCTATAAAATCGTGAACCTAGGACGACCGGCATAAAAACCTCGGACTTTTCTGTCAGACACTTTTGGATACTTTTAACTACTGTTCAAGTTAGATAAGATACTATAAAGAAAAGTTTCGGACGGGCAATTCCGGCAAAAAATATATATTTTTATGTTCATTATCAGTAGATAGGAATTATATTTTAATGAATTACAGGGCTAATTTCATCCCGATATCTCTTATGCTTCAAGAGTAAATTATAGTAAAATGTCACCTTCTCGATTCAGCCCACTGTGTGGGTTTATGATTCACAGCTGAGGATTTCTTTAAGGGAGTCGTCTACTAGCTCGCGCGTAACTGTGTATGAGTGCACACACCGCTAGACCACGTATACGTACGCGAGGATTGCAAGGATCCGGGTTTCCGCTTCTGATTTCTCAATAATGCAAAGACGGGATTTCTTAGTAGTCAAAATCGCTAGATGAAAGATCAATCTGGGGTGTGATCTGTCTCAAAAGTCCTACTTTTACCTTTACGACGCGTATAATACCATTTATCCGATCGGTCTGAAATTTTAATATGTTCTTCTATACAACGCTAGCCCCAGTATAGACTAGAATAGATAAGATTGGTTAATTTTTTCCTCAATTTTTAACGTTTTTTTTTATGAAGGAAATGTTATTTCTGAAACCACCAAATTTGGAGGTCCACCATTTTGTGAATTTTTGCTTGAACAAAATAATCGTAGTCTATAATAGGGCCATAGTCATACTTTTTCTAAGGATAAAATTTTTCTTTTTTCAAACCTTCCACTGAGCCACAATCGTGCAACGCCAGCAGATTAAAATTTTTAAAATTACTTCCATGAGGCTGCAGAAAGCCCCTATAAAAAATCACTTACAAAATTATATAAATTTTTTCTTGTATGTAAAGACTTAAGATATATGTAAAAAAAATTACGGACTCAAAAAATGTTTTTCCATTACTTTATCAGTCCCATAAAAATTATTCAAATTTTCGACCGAGAAAGTGTAATGTCCCCTTAAACGTTTTGCGTGATCTTTTAATTAATATTGGTTCTTCTGTATTTAATAGCTACTGGGAAGCGAAGGAATCATCATAGAAAAATCATCCTTAAACAGTACAAACGATCATATAACTCTTTGAAACGTTTTGCGTGACCTTTTAATTAATATTGTACGATAATACTGCTGCGCGATACACTGTAGACTCAATTATTTGTACGCTCTAGAAGCGTTGAGGGATTCGTAAAGCGTGTTTTCGTCCCGTGATTCTAAGGAAGACGGGAAAGGATCAATCTTATGGGAAGAACAATGGTGGCGTCCTATGCATTGATGAAAGTCTCCTCCCTGAACCCTTTGTGGATTCAATGTAATTCCAGTAACGTCACCGATGACAAGAACGACGAAGCGTCGAAAGAGAACGCGCAAGGGCTGAGAGTGGCCCCGTTGCTGCTCTACAAAATGGAAGGGGCCACGGTTCTTCCTTAATGGAAGAAATGCTGAGGCGTCGCGGATGAAGGCGCCTCGAAGCCGCCCTCTACCATCGGCTCTACAATTTGCGACCATTTATTTAATTGGTTCGTCAAGCCTCCGCGTCTAATGCGTCGCGACGAAAACACGTCATCTATCGTCACGGATGATTAGACCGCGCCGTGTTGAGTCCGTATCACGTGACCGACAAGAACTTCCTCGACAATGTTTAAATCGACGCTATTTAATCGACGTATGTTTTCACAGACATACACTTTCATGGACACATTCATCTTGTCTACAGAGTGTTTTTATGATTCTGTAGTTTCATTAAGGGGGTAGACTCGTTTCAAGGATTGCAAGAGTGCGGGATGTGCCTTCTCATTTCTCGATAATGCAGAGATGAGGTTTTTCAGTAGTCAAAAGCGCTGGATAATCTCGGCCGCGATCGCCTTCAAAAGTCCTATTTTTATGTCTACGACACGTAATTTGCATTATTCGGAAGCATACAGCTGTGCATGTACTGTCCAGAGCACGAGAGAAAATTAGCGGGACGGGAACAGGGCAAGAGGGACGGAAAGAACACCTGAGTGGTCAGACTATAACGTAGACGCCTATTCTCACACGCATTCTTGGCTTTAACGCGCTGAAATAGAAACGGACTATAACTTTTTTAATATTGTAATAGGATTTGAACTTTTTTGAGAAGCTAGAGCAATTAGTTTACTACAGAATCTGAAAAGGAATTGTAGAAAATGTAAAAAATTGTTCGGAATCGTAGAAAAAATATTAAAAGTTGTGTTTTATAACTTTTTTATGTGTGGGCCTATATTGAAAATTTGAAAAATACGTTTTGTAGATCTGTGTCAAAATCGGTCGACGTTGCAATGAGGTACAAACGATTAAAGATGGTAAAAATTGCAGATTCTCACGATTTTCGGTCTATAATTGCAGTAAATAAATCTAAATTTTGAAATCATTACATCTTTCAATGCCTGTCGTTTTTTCCCGCATCAACCGATTTCGATGAAACTTTCATAGTGCACATAATTGACCCAATATAGGCGCACATAAAAAAGTTGTAAAATACAACTTTTAGTATTTTTTCTACAATTCCGAACAATTGAATTTTTTGAAAAAATTTCTTTTCACATCCTCTAGTAAACTAATTGCTCTAGCTTCCCAAAAAAGTTCAAATCGTATAGTACAATATTAAAAAAGTTATCGTCTTTTTTAATATTATATTAAACTTTAATATTAACATTAAACTAAACTAAAATTTAATATTAAAGCAGCGACAGCTACATGCTACTTAATAATACAAATTATGCCTCGTAAACGTAAAAATAGAACTTTTGAGGACGATAGCAGCCTAGATTGATCTTTTATCTAGCGCTTTTGACTGAGAAATCCTATTTTTGCATTATCGAGAAATGAGAAGGCGCATCCCGCATGCATGCAATCCTGGAAATACGAGTCGATCCCCCTTAAACTGTTGTGTCAGTTCGCCTGAACACACTGCAAAGCGTATTAATTAATTAATTATTTATTTATTGATGCCATAAATCTAGTTTGGTTGCAAAGCTTTTATACCATTATATTGCTATTATACTATTTTTATTTTACTTGTAGTAAATATCTGGAGATGGTCGATTTTTATTTTAACCCCTACGTCAATAACCAAAATTTTCTACAGTATTCGATAATGTTGCACATAATAGTTTCAACGCATATTTTTATGCATCAAATATAAAAAAATCTGTGATCCTTCAAGAACATAAAAATCTACAATAATTTTGCTATTTGCCAAGAAAAATATTAACCCTTGATATTAACCGTTAAAATATTAACTCAGAGCCACCACTACAAATTGCTGTACCATTATTTATAATATTGTTTATTATTAAATATGTTGGTATCTAATCAGTTGCTACACATTTATGTATTGTATGAGGTATTATATCAATTTCATATCCATAAAATGAAAGAAAGAAATCGAAAGAAATGTTTAATTTTCAAGTTAGAATAGCACCGACTGCTAAAGCCGATTAATCGAGGTTCTACTGTATTTAGGAGGCCTCCTTCAGCTGAGACACTCTGTGGAATAACTACATTGGACTTAAATGACGAGCAACAACTTCTTATCAAAAAACTTCATTCACTCCAGCGATAAACGCGAATAAAATCACAACGCTTCAATGCAATAGGATATTGATAAATAAAAGGTTCTATGGAGGGGGTAGCTCAATGTAATAAAAACCGTTGCCTATTACCGTTTTTACGCACTCGTGACGCACTTCTCGCGGAATGACTCTCAGAACGCTCACGGAATGCACTCTTACAGTAAAACGCACGAGTAGCTAGGTGCCGTTCTGGGGCTGCAGGGTAGTATCGAGAGACGTTGCGCGCGGAATACGAGAACGAGGCGACGACGACGCGGTTACAAAAGAAAAAAGGGGTGGGTGGGGGTCGCCTTTTAATGGCGCACACAGGTGTCGGAATCCCTGTGGAAAATGAGCTATCCATAATGCTTCGTCTTTCGACGTTATACGCGTACTTCCGAAGTATCCCGTACTCCACTTTCGCGATAAGAGCCCGGCCCTCCGCGTTCCCTTTCGTCGTAACCGTGCGAAAAGTGTAATTATCAGGCGCTCGGTATTATCACTGATAATCGAGCCCAGAGAATATCGTTGTCCGAAATTCTTGGCAAGAATGGGTCGCTGTCGACTTTGTTAGCAGTTCCTCCTACTAATCTACAAACGAAGTTAGCAAAACTGCACCACTCCGTAACATTTATGTCACCAACCGAGTACCCACTTTCAATTGTTTTCCGATACATCATTAGCACTAAACCTACCGAGCGTTAAAAGTAACTGGTACATGTTCCCTTATAAAAATGACAAGATTGATTTTATTTAGACCTCGTGCGGCTCCTATTGTAATACGTGCTCTACTAAAGATATCTATACAATCATTAGCTGTTCTTTACTTTACCGGACTCAAAATGTGTGCCTTTCTCCTATAAATTATGATATATTTGGTATGTAATCCAGTAGATTTGTACCCGGAGCGGCTGCAGATCGAAGTTTCGATCCTGTAGGATCAATGGTTCAGGAGTTATGCTTGCTTAAAGTTGAGCAATCTGTTTTTGTAAGGGTGCCGCCATATTGGTTTGTAGTGACGATCGCGCGCCGCTTACCGAGTAGAACCGCTACATCGCAGCACGGGCACGTGTTAATGCTGATAATACACATTGCGATCGTCGTTTGAATTTTGGAAGACATGGCTACGATGTTGCGTTTTAACTGGTCTGGGTTAGGTTTTTGTAAATATTTTCCACGATATTTCTTCTCAAACATTTTATGAGATATTTTCTCTATGTTAGCGATATTACCGTGTGCTATTTGGTCCATTGACACCATGCACATTACGTAACAAATATTTTTTGCATCACAATAACCTGAAGAGATATTTAGGTGTTCTTATTTAAACGGACCTCCCTGTATAATATAATATTGGTCTTTTTAGTCGAGACAACCTCTGTATAATTATTGTACACATTGTTTTTTCAGTGAACGTTATCGAACGGAATTCATTACAAAGAAATTCGATGAATTTGATCTCTCTTGTGTCGATACATTAAAAGCACTTATGAAAAACGGGGTTCGCGAATCGCTCGATCACTTTTTTATTTGAAGTTGAACTTGGAAAGGGCAGAGAGGAACAAAGAGGATACTTGGGAATCGTGTCGCGCGGGGAGCAATTCGAAGTTTTTTTCAGAGGCCGGGGTAAATCGTTGCCCTGCGCATATTGGCCGCAACGGGTGATTTGCATAAAGTCATCGTCGAAATTACGCGTGTACACGTTGAACGGTGTATTTATTTAGCGGTGGAAATGGCCGTTCAGCCAATCCCTCGGGTCGGTATTAAAAGGTACTATTAATACGAGCCTCACGCAGCGGCCATTGGTCATCGACACGCAGCCGGTGGTGACGTCCGGCTCTTTAATTATCATCGATAAATCACCGGAAGAACGTACACCCCTGGCCTTTTGTTAGCGCTATTTTCCTGCTGCGCTGTTGACAGGAGTCCTTGAAATTCTTGCTTGTTCAACAATTTCAACGATCTCTTCCAACTATTCAGCATGCACACAAATCGTTAATTTATATTTCAACAAGACAATCTTTCTTTATAAGAAAACGGATTCGAAATAATTAAATCGTTCCGATTCTTGTTGACTTTCGTTCTTGGATGATTCTCGATTTAATAATCTGGTCGATATTATATTTGCGAATGAATGCTGAATTAAATACAATATTGCAAAGAATGATATTGTACATTTTGCACAGCGAATACAGCAAACTTCGCTAGAGCCCGAGAGAAAGTAAGAATACTCACCACATTTACAATATAAGCTTCCAACATATTCGTAAAATTCATTGAACAGCGGGGATCACTTTCACTGACGCTTTCATCCACTCTCGTCCATATTTCGAAAGCAATCTCTGTGTGTATGCCTGAGCAATCTCGTTCTTTTCTTGCGGCGCGCTGAATCGCGATTGAATAAACAAGGAATACACTGGACGGAACTGTCCACGGAATTTAATAAACGCGCGCCGGGGGATAAGGGTCGATGAGAAGATCGTAATTAAACCGTGTCGCCGATCGACGATCCGAGAGAGATGATCGAGATTATTCGGGTCTTACGATAGCCAATAAAAGAGTAACGGCTTGCGGAGTGGAGGGGATCGGTTTTATCGTTCGGCAATAGGGATTTTTCGCGGACGAGCTCGCGTATTTATTCGTGCGTGGGTCGACGTCGAGCAGACGCGCATTGTTACAGAGAATCATCGACATTGTACGGGGGGACTCGATTTATTTTGTCTATTCGGCGGAAAAGTGCTTTCATTTGCGAGGCAACTGTCAAAGCGACTCGCGCGGAGGGGCAAGCCAAGTGTAGAGAAAGTGAACGAGAGTGAAAGAGCCGCGATCCATGGTTGGCGAAGAGAGAAACAAGAGAAGAGAGAGAGGGAGATAGGATAGAAGGTGTGTGTGTGTGAGAGAGAGAGAGATAGAGAAAGAGGCGAGCGCATTGTGCGCGCCATTCGATCTCACAAAAGCCCTTAATTCGACAATGCATCCGTCGAAGAGGACAATAGCCGGGCTCTCTCTCGGTAAATAATGATTTCTTCGATTCTCGACACTCGTCCTACCTATATACTCTTTCGATCCTTTTTCCGCGTTAACATCTTCGTACCAGAAGTTTCAATAATATTTGCCTGCGGGGTGGTGAAAATGTTGGGATAGCAAGACTGGGGGAGGGGCCGACGTTATTCTGTCGACTAAAGGTGTTTATCCACTGGTGGCTTGGTGTCGCAAATCATCTATATTATATATTCCATCGATGCTTGCCTTTCATTCTCGGTATTTCAGATTTTTGACTTTTTGATTTCGGGCCTTCAGATTTTTTACAAAATTATAACTATTTGAGAGCCCACTGTGGGTAAAAAATTTCAAAAACATTGGATATCCACTGACTAGCAGAGTTGTGTTGAATTACAATGGAATTACTTCACGTATTATAATTACAAAGTAATTCAACTACATTGTATTTAATTATTCCGTATTTGGAGAAATTCAGTCGCTACATTCAATTAAATTATGATGTAATTTGTATATAATTCTGGCCTCTCATTCAATTAAATTACGATGTAATTCGACAAAAGATGGAAGTATAACATGTGACATGACCCAAACACATTTTTTTCTTTTTTTTGTTAAGGGTGATGGAAAAAATGCATTTGCGTATCCCGCACCACCCACTAAAAAAACCATCACACAGGGGACTTATGCCCTTTCCTCCCACAGCTGCAGGCTCGTATGTGGAGCGACCAGGGCCCCGCTTTCCGCATTTCTCCTGGCCGCTTGATGTTCGAGCTAACTCCACGCATGTTCTTGTCTAATATGACCCAAAACACCTATACTTTGTCCAATGACTCGGGTCTATGAAGATAAACAAACGCTATTTGAATGCGACACATTTTTCAGGTAGTTAGCAAATGACACACGCTGGTGTTTTGTTTATCTACATCGACTTCTGTCCTTGGATCGACTGTAGACGCAACCTTTCGTTCGTTCCTTCCCACTCCTTCAGTTGATACGATCTCAAACACGCCAGCGAACCAATCAGAGCACTCGACATTCCTCCATTTCAATTCCCACATAACCAAAATGTTTTAAAGTCATTAACCCCATGTCGTATCATTTTCTTTACAGTTACAGTGATTAAAACGTCTTTATCACAAAAAATGTCGTAGAAGAGAAAAGAAAATTTATATGTTTTGTATTGTATTTATTCGTTTTGTAAATAAATGTATCTACATTTATTTTAATGCTTAAATATTTATTACAAACGAATCAAATGTTATTTCATTTAAAAAGAAAGGTGTACACATTCATATTTGTTAGACTTTGCTTAAAATCTTCATCGCGAGTGCGACTCGTCAAGGGGTTAAAACAGAAAATATAATTTTATTCAACTGCAGCCTCTTACTTGGAGAAATTTTATTTTGCATAAAAATCCGTCTACTCGTCACACTGTGTCAACGTTTGACTTCCTCCCGAGATTGCCATAAGAAACGACTTCCCCTAAACCTAAACCATCGATGGCCAAGGTGATTGCAAGTGTTTGCCACAGCCAAATTCGTTCCCCATAAATCTGTATCCCGGGCGCCGTTGCGATCCATGATCCACGATCCGGACGATATAATCGGGCACGTGCCACGGAATCAGACGTTCCGAACATCATCCAATCATCGGCGTTCCCCGTCGACGGGATCAGCAAGCATTGTGGATTTTCTCGTTACCGTAGCGTTGATAGTTATGTCCTGACAAAATTGAGATACGGCTGTTCTTCCCGCGTTCACCGTCGCCGGGTAACACCGTGGTGAATTATGGAGCTCGCGTGCGTCGCGGGCCGGGCCTCCAACTGACCCGAACGGTCTCGCCTAACCGGCAGACGTATTTATGTGAGAAAATTATGGTCCCGGACCCGTGGCCACCACATGAGCCTAGCTACGGGTGGTTTATAGACGGGACTCCCCCCGTGATCACCGGTCGATGATCAACGGTTAGGCACAGAGGTATTGTTTATGTTCACCCCAGAAGCTTGCGGGACGATATACCGGTTTGTAAGTAGCTGGTATTACGCAACAGGCAGTCGGTTCGCGAGATTCGCATGGAATTGAGTTATTGACATTGAATACTTGGCTCGGAATTAAGGAGACTTTATAATCGCCAGCCAGGCGTCTGGCGCAAAAACCTTATTTTTGTGCCACGCACAGCAGGGAACCGTCAACACGCTAGAGCTAGATGGACCGACAGTCTCGAAAAGAAATATTGGAAAATTGAAGAAGTGTTGGAAAATACTGGATACAAAACCAGAGTAGTAAGGTTCTGTTCGATGGCTTGTTCTGGCGACTATAAAGAGACCTTTATGTAATCAAAAGATGGTAATGGGCGTCTGTCTCCTTGACGGAGAATTTGCTGTTTCTTTGTTGTTGCCGTAAACACAGAAAATCCGCAGCCTAGTGAGCAGAGTTGCGCTAATTTAAATACATTGTAATTAAATTGTGTAGTTTAATTGTATTGTATTTTATATACTGTTAAGCCGCGGCTTTGCAGATGAGGAGAAGGTCCGGGATCTAGATACAGGTGCTCAGATAATTACGGTCGAGTCGCTGGTGCAGACACGTGTATTTTCATTACAAGTTTAATGAACAGACAACGGAAACTAAGATCTACTTTGATGAGTCGTGATATTCTTCATCGGTCATTGATGCGTGAGATGTCAGATGTTCTGAAAATACCTAAAACAAACTTAAAGGTATGTTTACAAAATTAACATATGAAACCGCTCGAAAAAGGGCACGAACTTATGGGATGACCTAATAATTCAACATAACCCTGTCTGTCCGGGCCTTGCAAGACCTCATTAAATAGAGGCTTATTGAATAGTTTTCTGGTCACGTTATACGGGAGTTTACATCGAAAATTGCGAATGGTAATTTGACCTTTTAGAATGATTTTTCTCATCAGTTTGATCTGCTCCGAACCAGCATCGGGATTGAAGGTCGCGGCAAAAAGGAAAAACTCCAGTGTTTTAACCGATTTCGCCGGCGAGCACCGCATTAACAACGGCGATACTTGT
Source organism: Lasioglossum marginatum (assembly GCA_028455795.1). NCBI lineage: Eukaryota > Metazoa > Arthropoda > Insecta > Hymenoptera > Halictidae > Lasioglossum > Lasioglossum marginatum. The sequence continues at coordinate 2,922,281 of CM052269.1, forward strand.
TTCCGCGCACGTTCCTGATAAACGACTTCTGCGTTCGAAGTTTCTAAAGAGGGAAAGTCCCTCGGCACGGGATTAAAATTTTTAATATAACCCTTTGAGACGAGGCGAAGCGCGTCACCGACGCCGATGGCGAACGCCTCTCGCGGAACGGGGCCGAGGAGATGGAAAAAGGAGGAAGAAACGAATTTAATGAAACACAAGGAACCCGAGTAAAACGTGTATTTGTAATGCAAATACGTTCCAGACCGGTCCCGGGGGGTGTCGAAAAATGAAAAGCCCCGAAACAGCACCGGGAACGAAATCGACCGTTCCATCACTCTCGTTTAATCTGATTTCAAATTCTTCGACGTCTCCGGATCGAGTCCATCGTCTCCGCCTCCTGCCATCTTGCTTGAGAAAAAAATCCTAATTCCTTTCTTTTAATTACCTTAGGGACCCAGTCGATCGTCAAACCGGGCGCACGCCTGGAATCCTTATTAAACGAAATCCGACGCTACGGAAGCATTCGAATCGAATAATCACTTGAACTACTGAAGATCAAGTCAACTGGAGTACTCGAGTCTTAAGTGTCAATCATTTTTGACAGAACAAGTCATGTAGACTGCGAATCCTCGTGCATTCATGGCGTGGATAATATTTTAAATTACAAATAGTAGGTTACGTTAGTAAAATTGTACAGAACTTTTACTTTGTTCTTATTCTTCGCTAGGAGAATGTCTTTCTTCATTTAATAGTTCAAAGTAAAATTCACAACTTGTGTTACCAGACTTTATTCTTCAGGGTAAATGTAGCGTCGCAAATACCGTAGAATTTTCTTTACCTATTGAATCATTAATACAGAAGCTAGCTGTGAAGAAGACAGTTGGAAAGAAATGTTAGGGCAAGTTAACAAAGAGGTATTCAACGAGCAGCTTCCATACAGATTCTAACAAAGACACAGCTGGAGATCATGGCTTTGCCAAAGGGCTCACCTATTTGGACAGAGTTTAAATGAAACAACTTAAGACATCTGACGAGTAGCAGCCGCTTTGTTGAAGAAGGCTTGCGCGTCCGTCTCGGAATCCCAGCAACACCTATTCGCCACCGATGCTTCCGATTCAAAACCTGAGCTTACCGTATGAATACATGCATTAAGGTGATTCCTGGGTTAGACACCGACAGTCGACATTGTCGCCTGAGATACTATATCTGGATTTCCTGCAGAAAAACCCTGTCCGCCATTAAATTCAATTCAGACGTGATGTCCTTTGCATTTTTTGGGGTGGCGCCCTTTATTCTGCCATAGTGTCGGACATCGAGATCGATTTCGCAACAAGCACTCTGCTAGAAGTCATTGGCAACCTCACTCGCACTGTTTTTAATATCAATCCTTTGCACTCGAAACTATTTTAACTCAAAAGTTAAACATTTCTTCCGACCAAGAATAATTCCATTGTATATGATTTCTGCATTTTATGGATATGCAATTGATATAATACCTCATATATGACAATACTTAAATGTTTAGGAATCGATTAGATACCAACATATTTAATATAATCTAATCTAAACTATGTATATTGTGAATAATGGTACAACAATTTTTAGTGGTCTCCCCACGACTGCTGAGGGCTAATACTCTTGTTCTTTTTATATTGATTATGTTGGTTTCACGTTGGTTAACTACTATATTAACATGTTGTTTGTTGAATTTTTAAGTTAAAATAAATGCAAATGATGAATATTCGTAATTGATACGTTAAAATAACTGACTACTAAAAATTTGGTAAAATTAGAAATACAAGTAACCCACCGATATTTGCTATTATACAGAGTGAGTCAGCTAACGTTTGTACCTCAAATATCTTTGTTGTTTTCAAAGATACATTAAATGTTTTGGGGACAAAGTTAAATGATAAAATGGGCTTACAAGAAGCCAACAATTTTTTGTTTTTATGTCGTTCTTTTAGAGATATCAAGGTCGCCTTCATTTTTTAAAATGGAACCACCCTTTTCTAAACACCTACAAGAATAGTCCCTTCCATTACGAATTCAGTGACTATAATTATTCAATATCATTCAAGTTCACGGGCAGAGAAGACGTGTAAGATTTAAAATATGCAAGCGGAATGCGTTTATCACGAGTGAGAGACTTGTAGTAAACATACTAAGGTCCTTCAACGTTATTGAATGTTTTCAAACATCGTCTAGCCGATTACACTGCAATTTATTGCTAACAGTATGTTTCCCAACGATTCCGCTAGACATTTCATGTATACTTGAAAACAACAAAGATACCCATATAAGTTAAGTATACACAAATAAGGAATAAACAAAAATTTTAAGTCGTTTTATTCTGCACTCTGCACTTGAAAATACATCGTTATTATACGGGGTGAGGCACCTAACGTTATCACTTCAAATATCTTTGTTGTTTTCAAAGATACATTAAATGTCTTGAGGACAAAGTTGAATGGTAAAATGGGGCTCATACGATACCAAAAAAATGTTTGTTTTTATGCCGTTCTTTTAGAGATATCAAGGTCGCCTTCATTTCTTAAAATGGAACCACCCTTTTTTAAACATCTACAATGATAGTCCCTTTCGTTACGAATTCAGTGACTATAATTACTCAAGGTCATTCAAGGTCACGGACAGAAAAAACGTATAAAACTAAAATATGGAAGCAGAATACGTTTATCATCAGTGAGACTTGTAGTAAACATGCTAAGGTCCTTCAATGCTATGGAATGTTTTCAAATATCGTCTAGCCAATTATACTGCGATTTATTGCTAATAGTATGTTTCCCAACGATTCCGCTAGATATTTAATATATATTTGAAAACAACAAAGATATTTGAGGTACAAACGTTAGGTGTGACTCAACCTGTATACCCAAATAACGAATAAACAACAATTTTAAGTCATTTTATTCTGCACTCTGCACTTGAAACTGCATCGTTATTATATATTATTTTGGTGAATTAAACAACGTTTCTTGCGCTGGTGGAAAGCGAATTTTCGTATCGTTTGTTTAGCGGGTGCGGGCTACAATCTACAGGCAGAAGACACCTGTGTCTTAATTAAAGTTGGCTGACTTCTGGCTTTCCGTGGCCCTTCATGCCACTCGTTGGATCTGTTCCCCTAGGGTGCAATTTACTCGTACTCCTCGCCACCCTCTTCCACCCCCCCCCCCCCCCCCATACCAGCGCGCGACTAACTTACGCGTCTACTTTGGTTTAGGCTCTTGAATACGCCTACTGATTTCCGCGCCTTTCATCGTCCAACTTTGATTTATTTCTACCTGCAACGTAACGTCACTTTTGGGCTCAGATCCTGAGGAAATTCGCCGGGGGCGCACCGACTTTTAATTACTCACAGACCTCGCGCCTTTTATTAATATTCGCCACGAATGGACAGACTTCGAAAATTTACCACTTTTACGAGATCCAAAAGTCTCGGACGATAGCAGTTGATCTTCAGTCAGCAAAGGTAAGAGTGAATCATGAGTCATCGAGTGAATAAGATTTTATGTAGAAAATTAAAAGTATTTTATAAGGCATTCACTGAATAGCACATTTACAATTTTTATAGAACATTATATTACAAACCAGAGGTGGGCAATATTTGGCGAAATAAAGATTTCGAATACTATTTAATATTTTAGCTTGAAAAGGTAAAATAATAAGATCCTAATAACATAATGTATCCGAAATTTGTTGCATAGAATATATTTTTGTTTACTTATTTTCAAAATCAAACTATCAAATCATTTTTACCTGACTTCGATTTCTACGATCCAAATCCAACAAACAAGGCCAATTAGATTTAAGAAATCCTCAATCTCCCGAACCGAAGCCGGTGAATGCAGCTAGGTTCGAAAACTGCGTTATATCCTCTATCAAAATCTTTAAATTAATACTACCTCTAAAAACGTCCACCTTAGGATTTAACAGTAGAAACAGGAGCCATTTCTCTCTATTTTTAATAATTTTAATGAACCACGGATATTCTATCGACATTCTAAGATTGTGCTACAATCTTTCCTGCTGCTTCAAAATTTCACTTATTCATTCTCGCCATAAATGGGTACAGTTTAATTATAAATGAGTAACTTTCGACGTTCGGAGCTCGAAGTGCTAATAGTGCGCTGTAAATTATGCAGACCGAAATGAAACTGGAACGTTCGGTCCGTTTCGCGTCCTGGCAGTAGTTTTGTCATGGCTCGGAAGCGAGTATCCTCTTTAAGAATCCAGTTGGGTAGCGACGGGGTAGTCCTCCTCGGTCTTTACTATGTAAAACAGATTCTATTCCCTTTTGTCCATCGGCCGGGTCACCTCGCGACGTTAAAGTTCTGACCAACACAGCGATGGCTCCCCAAATTACGAACGGTCAACAATTTATCCTTTTTCCGGCCGGTTCGATATTTATGTAGTATCTAAAAAAGGTGTACGCCAGGATCCACGGAATCTTTTAAGATTTTCATGTCGCACCCCCTCGGAGTCTTCCCTCCTTGAAGTCATATATTTCGCTTCATTCGCGATATCCGAGGAATGCAGACTCGTCTTTCGTCTGTCGAGAGTTGCTACAGAGATTTATCTGTTCAGCAAATATTTTGCGAGCGAAGCGCGGATTTGAGCTTCGTAGTCGCATAACTAAACTTCTGGAAATAGAATTACAAACGTTCCACCTAAATTCCAATTTTATGTTAACCGGGGAGGTTCAAAAATATGCAGAATAAGTTAATATGAAACTATTAAAAGCATCCGCCTTGTGAAGGTTGAACATCGATTTTCTCAATTTTTGTTTTACAACTTTACCTACCTATCTTTATTCAGGATGGCCTAACCGCTTAAGATAATTCATCTTATATTCGAGGAGTATATTCTTGAATGTTCGAAACCATCTTATACATATACAGTAACTTCTCGATATTTTTCCAACGGAGGGACACTATATTTTTATGACTGCGTCTACCGCGCCGACCGCGCCGAGAGTACAAACAAAGCCGAACGTGAAGAAGGACAGCATGTAAATACGGATCGCGCGGCCGAAGCGTATCGGTGTGAACCACTACTAATCCAATTACAAAACTTCTTTATTTTCCATTATTTTTTTATGGGACTTTCACCAACTTATTTCTGGCATTTTTCTGATTAAAATAATACCAAACACAATATAATTTCAACTGTATTTAGTGGTTTAATCGACGATGAAAATTTCGAACGCAACGAAGAACAGCGCATATTCTTTGAACTGTGCTCCACGTCTCTTTCTTTTCCATACGCTGTCCTTCCTTGCGTCCGAAACTTTCATACGGTACAGAAATAGTAAAACGGAAATGGATACTGACCAATAATACTGTGGAATACTGACCACGATTCTTTGATGCAGCTACTTCGGTGGGTGAAATGGATCAATATCGCTGATGCGCTTTTCAAAAGGCAGTTTCTAGCGCAGCGACTGGCGAATTGCAGGTTGGCATGCTCATGGGCAACCTGTTTCGCGGAAGAAAAGGCTGGGGACATAAACACGCCCGTGAGATTTATCGTCGGTGTCGCTGAGAGTCCGAGTATTTTGCGAGGACAGCGAACGTAATCACGCTGAAGACAGTTCACTTGCCAAGCTTTTTCGGCGGGCTTATAAATGGCTGCCATAAACGTCCCGGTGTGGCGTTACGACGCCACGAAGCGACAGCGCGCGTTGCTTGTCGGGGGAGGTTGCACCATTAGCTTCCAGGTGTTCGATATCCCAGCCGTTGCTTCGTTCCCCTTGTTCCAGGGCGATCATGCTCCAGATCATCCCCCGAATGCCAGTGTAAGTTTCACTATCCCTAGGACGATACAACGGCGAGGCGGGGCGCAAACAACGAAACAGAAAGGGAGAGCAGCGCCACGGTAATCCTGGCCTCGTATAATCCCCCGGAGTTCTTGGAAATCGCGGTTAATGGGGTTTCGAAAGTTTCTCGCGGATGCACTGCGGCAGAGCGATCGAAACACGCTTTATTCTCATTCCAAGAAGCCGGCCCTCGAATTTCAGACGAAGCTGCTGCGAATTAATCAGCTCCCTTGGCCTGATCGCTCGATCATCGTCACTGCTGATTCGCTGCTTAAAAGTGCACCACCTGTTAGTGGATCCACCGGCTTGTGGCCACTATTGTATTCTGCGGCTGGTGGGACACCTGACGGCGTTTAACCCTTCGGATGACGATGGGTTTGCTTTTGGTCGACGTTATATATGATATGTTACAATAATTTCACTCTCTCTTGATGATTTACTCTTTATTATTATGTACTAATAATTATATTAGGTTGGCAACTAAATAAAGACCTCCACATTTTCTCAAACAAAGTTATTTATACAGTGTGAGTCACCTAAGACAGGCCACTTAAATAACTTCTACATTTTTTGAGATAGGAACAAATGCTTCAGACAAAAGTTGTTTGGCTTGTAGGGGCCCATTACGTGGTCTGCATAACTTTTTTTCAAGTGGAGATGCTTATGATATTAGAAGGTCAACTTAGTTTTTTTTAAATGGGACCACATATTTTTGAACTCCTACGATTGTAGCCCTTTTCGAGACAATTTCAACGATATATCATAAGTACCTCTACTTGAAAAAAAGTTATGTAGACGACGTAATGGGCCCCTAGAAACCAAACAACTTTTGTCTGAAGCATTTCTTCCCATATCAAAAAATGTAGAGGTTATTCAGGTGGCTTGTCTTAGGTGACTCACCCTGTATATACTTTTGAAGCACAAGTATTTTAATGGTCACTGAATGAGGTTATAATGATACAATAAAAGAATTACGAAACAAAAGGTCGTGAATTTAGTTGCCAACCTAATTCTAATAAGACGACTAAATTATTAAAGCCAGAGCACGGAAACTCAATTTTTCATTAATGATCTATTTGATCTATTTGATCTAATGATTTATTTCGGACTAATCTAGCCCATTACTTAGATTGTACTAAGGAGTAGCATAAAAAGAATAGTTCTTAACAATGACTAATTTATCTCTCAGCACAAAAATTTAAAAACAAAAATTTGTTGCTTAATGTGTAAACCTGTAGATTCATTTTATATAGGGAATAATATTGTTCAGAGTGCTGCTAAATGTACATTTATTGGATATTCATGGATATGTATTTCAGCTAGATTTTCACATGAAAATTGAAAATTGTTTGAATGTAAAATCATCAACCTGTGCAGGTGGTTCTAATATTTTCACCGACCACAGTAATAAATTTTTCAATATTTATACATGAAAGTATATAATTTTATAAATAAAAATATTCGAAGCCATTCTGCCAGGATCGAGAAAATTCATGATCAGTGTGCTATTGTTAAACGCAGCCATCTTCAGCGATTCCTCGACACCGGCGTCGGAGTCTATCGAGTGAGCTGCCCCCATGGTAACCTAATCAATGATAATTTAATTAATAGCGCGGTATTCGACGGGCTCGGACTGTCTTCTGGAACAATGTGTGTCTGGATGCGAATCGATATTTCGAAGAGCCAAGGCAGCTTGTACGTCTTCTCGTTATGCGCCGGTAAGATTAAGAACACCGCGTATTACGAAACGGCTCGCATAAATAAAGCTTCGTGTTCGGACCATAAGAATATCGGCAAGTCTCGCCGGTCAGTGGAATGGTTTCTCTTTGCTAGACAACGTTTTTGTTTCAATTCTATTTTTTATTAAATATCAAAATGCATTTTCTTACAATCTCTTGTGGACGATATCGGAATGTTGTGTTTATCTCTTCTTTAATACATCCAATTCTCGATATGTTTCTTAATACCAAACAAACGGAAGTGCATACTTTTGTAATCTCTAAATTCCAGACAAATTCGGTGACCCGTAATACCATCACTTTGAGTGCAGTTAATTCTTAATATTTTTCTTTCAAAACCAAATAAATGGGAGTGTAGATTTGTTCATTATCAAATCAAGGCCAATTCGGTGTGTAATACCATTAATTTGAATACAGTTAAATTTTAATTGTTTCTTGCAATACCAAACGAATTGGAGTGCATATTTGTTTAATATTTATGATCGAGACCAATTCGATGATCAATAATACCACAATTTTCAAATAAAATTTTTGAAGAACACGACCTTCGGAAAAACTTCTTGCCAGTCATAATATTTACCTTTTTCTCCTATCATCAAATACAAGTGAGAAGCTCAAGATGATCATGATATGGTATCTGTTAAAGTTCCGAATAAAATAAATATGAAATTGAATTTTATACGTATGCATTTTTATTTTTAGGACGGTGCTCAGTGTCTAATTTTCGACAGCGATTTTCGTATCAACGCTCAAAGTCCGCAGTCTCTGGCGATGAGCACCGAAACGATTTGCAGACCAATTCGTCTCTGCTCAAAGTATGCGAGCTCGATCGAGGATTTAATTAGCGAACTGGCAACGTCTCTCGTGCGCGTATTTCCGGGAAGGATGGACCAGTTCGCTGCACCCGTTATCTTTGAACGCGCATTCCTCCATCCTGTAATTGCATTTTTCCTCGTGGCTTTCCAGACGGGTACGCTTCGGTCTGACCATGCACCCATATTCGGCCCATTTGCAAGGGACCAGTTCGTTCGGATCATACTCTACTTCGTCGTCTCTCCGATGGTTGCATTTCTCTTGATGCGTCAGCTGCCGTCGTCTGGGCATCTTGACCGTGCAACCATATTCGGCCCATCTGCATGAGACCAGCTCGTTCGGATCGCAGTCATCCTCCGAATGATAGCCGTCCTCTTCGTCTTCGGACTCCCTGTAGTTGCACTTTTCCTGGTGCATCAGCCTCCGTCGCCTGGGCATGTTCACCATGCAACCATATTTCGCCCATTTACATCCGACCAGCGCCTCCGGATCGTCCTCGTCATCCGAAGAGTCCGACTTGCAGTGATACTTCCGGTAGTTGCACTTCTCCTGGTGCATCAGTTTCCGCCGTCTGGGCATGCTGACCATGCAACCATACCGTCTGAATTTACATTCCAGCAAATCTTCCGGATCGCCGTACTCGTCGCTCGTGATTGTTATCTCACCCAGAGCCTCGCTCAGACTTTCCATAGCCTCGAAACGACTCTTATAGTCGCAGTGAGCCTCGTGGATCGAAATCCTCCATGGTGATGTACTTACCTTGCACCCCGCCGCGTGGTGCCTGCACTGGACCATGTCCTCGTGCCTGTGCGCCACGTCCGTGGGGACGCTTTCCTCCTCCAGGTGCGGTCGAAATTGACATCTGGAACGTCAATTGGCATTGTCGGTTCGAACACTTTCGTTGCTGCGAATTCATTGTGGTTTATCAGAATAAGGTGAAATGCCCTAAGCCTGGACAGCATTTTTTGCTACCTTTAATTTTATCATGTTAGATAAACAAAAATAATGTTTTAAGAGTTTTAACATAAAATTCAGATTTTGTAAAGTAATTTAAAATCCCAAAATCATTGTTTCGATTAACATTTTAATTTTATTAATAAAAATAATTCTAACCTATAGTTGGATATATTAAATCCAATCTAAGCTAGTACCTGGACAGAAGTAAAGCCTATACCGGGACAAATTGAATTTATATATAATTATATCTATAACATCGAACTTTATTAAATCTTTAATGATTTACATATCAAAATATTATTATATTAAATTCTATCCTGTCTAATTTTCATTTTTTTTTGTTGTAAAGCAAGCATTTCAAGAGATAATACTTCTTTCTCCATATTTTCTAATTGATTGCATATAATTTTTCTTTCTCTTCTTTAATTTCATCTTTATTTTCATTAGTTGCTTTAGACCTTATTTTTTTAGATTTATCATTGATTTTTAATTTAATATCTTTAATTCGTTGTGTAATTATCCTTTTTCTTTCGTGTAAATTTTTATTGATTTCTTGTTCTCTTTCATTTTTAATTTTGTTTCTCTCTTTTTACAAGCTAATAAAAGACTAATTATACGTACACTTAGTTAAACAATTTGCCATTTAAGTGTAAAAACAACGAGTCGCAAACACGTGTCCGTCATCAGGCGTATGCACATCGAGTATAAGCTTATGGTATAATTGGACAGCTACTGCCATCGCGTTCCAGTATGGAGTACTTATATTTCAAAACAGTTCTAAACTTGGACATCTGACAATTTATTTTAAACTATCAATAATTATTTTTTGCCTAAGGGATAAATTATATCCTTTTTTCTAATAGAAGTTCAATAAAATAGAAGTTCTTTTCTAATAGAAGTTCTATAAATGCACATGACTCGCATGAAAATAGACTATTTTGTATACTGTTTTCAGATAAACTTTGAATTTATTTTTAAATTTCAATTGATGTCTTAATCAAATAATATTTACACCTACTTGTAGCTAAGGCCTCAGAATATATAATATAAAATAATTATTTAATCTCTTAATTATTAGTTTTATTATAAAAATTCAATTGTCCCGATTTAGGCACCAGTTTTGGCTTGTCTACACTTAGGTCATTTCACCTTACCTCCAGCTAATAAAGAATTACAATAAAGTCCCAATCTAAGTCAATTCTCGATTCTGTGTTGTGACATCGGGATCGGATACCATTTATTTGTGGCCGCGTCAACCGCGCCGAACGTAGAAAAGGACAGCGAAGCACGAGAGGTCTCGGTCGCCGAGAAGCGTAAACGTAACTAACCCAATAACAAAACTTCTGTATTTTTCATTATTTTTTTATGGAACTTTGACCAACATATTCGTGGCATTTTTTTAATAAAAATGATACCAAATATGATATATTATAATTCCAATTATATTTACTTTTGTAATGAAGGATGAAAGTTTTCGACGCAAAGAAGGACAGCGTATGGGAAAGAAAGAGACGCGGAGAGTCGCGGCGCGCCGGCACAGTTCAAAGCATTTATCGTATCGAAATATTCATCGTTCATTACATGAGTAAATATTATCGGAATTATATCATATTTGGTATCATTTTCATTATAAAAATGCCACGAATATGTTGGTCAAAGTCCCATTAAAAAATAATAAAAAATAAAGGAGTTTTGTAATTGGATTAGTAGTGGTTCACACCGATATACGCGACCCGGTATCGGATTACACGGCATGTTTACACAGCTCGGCGACCGAGGCAGCTCGAGGTTCTTAGCGCCTCGCGGGTATGCCCCCCAGTGGAAGGGGTAGGCGAACTGACTTAGAACGATCTCCTCCATCGGACTTAGAATGGGACTTCAGTGTATAACATTAAATCAGACTTGTTTAACGACGTTTGAAATAAAGTCAGCCACAGGACAAAGGGTTAAACATCAGAACAAAAATGTACCTATTCATTTCGGAAGAAAGAATATACGATTGTGTTGTACTAACCGAGATTCGTGGAGGTCGATCAGGTAAAGTGGTATCTTCACCCAGCATCCGAGATTATCATACGAGCAGGATACAAGCACCTGATCCGCGGATGGCGGCGACGGGTACTGGATTCTCTCGTGATCATGAAAATCCATGTTAGGTGCACTCGGGTGATGGTGTTCATGGAATTTCGGTGGGAGCGGATGGGGCATGAAATGAGAAGGCATGGGCATCGGGTAAGATGGAACGGCGCGTGGGGAAGGCAGCTCCATTTCTAACGGCGACTGACAGTTGGGACAGGCGTAATAGTATGGTTTGCAACGGTAACAAATCGTGTGACCATTGCTGCAAGTGTACCTGGCCGCCAGTTCCATTTCCATCAGGCAGATCGGGCAGACCCCCTCGCTTTTAAAGCGCTCGTTTAGGTTCGGGTATAGGCTGTCCATGGCCTGTGGAAACGATTTATCACTCTCAGTGACGTCGTCATTAACCCCTTGCACTATAATATCGAGACAGACTTGCGTAAAGATTTCGAATTGTGGTGTTAAATTAATCCCAGCTGTTTTAACCCTTTGCCTTACAATATCGTGTCAGACTCGTGATGAAGATTCTGAACAGAGTCTAATAAATATGTAATGTTATTAATTTCCTTTAAACCGAGATGAAATTCTATTTTAGTTTCATTAATGTGTAGTTATTTGAGAACATGTATAGGCATACAATAGATTTTCTCCTCTTATAGGAAATTACGAACTACAAAGAAAGTTCTAATCACTGAAACCGTAAAATAAATCGTAGGGCAAGGGGTTGAAAGTGGTATTTTCAAATATCCTAACAAGATGTTCGTGTTTCTCATAATTCAGTTACTTTTAAAAGATAGATTTTTGTTTATGTCTGATGCTATTGTAAAATCGATTTAAAATTAGAACGTACACTACCGGCCAAAAGTATCAATCACTTGCTGATTTTTGTAAAAATTGAATATACCGATAAATTTGGAAATGATCCATCGTTATTATACCAAATCTTAACTAGTTTAGATTTCAGCAATTTCTTATGTCCATAATGCTATTGTATAGTTTATACACCGAGTGTAAAATGATGCTCGAAATGCACTTTTCTAAAGGAACATCTTTGACAATTTCTACAAGAAGTATAGAAAAATATCAAATTAGAAACATTGGAAAAACTAATGGCCTGGATTCCCTGAATATGTCAGGCTCTCATTAAAGATAATAGCCCTTTTTTAATGAAAGAGCAATTTGAAGAGAAATACTTTCTTGAGAGCATTCCTTGATAAAAAGAAATAATACAAAATGTAAGACATGCTGTAAACTCGTAAGTTTTTGACAAATAAATTTTCCTTGGTTACTGTGAAGGCGTTCAGTTTTTCTTAGAAATATCCTGTTTCTCTGAATTTACACCGTGATTCCAAACTTTTGGCCGGTTGTGTATACTTAACCCTTTGCAGTCAGAGCTATTTTAACTTGAAAATTAAACATTTCTTCTGACCTAGAATAATTCCATTGTATATGATTTTTTTCATTTTGTGGATATGAAATTGTGGGGACGTGAATGAATATGAAAGAGAGGAGGAAAAAGGGAGGAGCGTTTCGTCCTAGACCTGCTAGAGGACTCATCAGTAAGGCTAACTAGCGGGACCCTGCCTTAGACGTTGGGATATCGGCAGACAGTTGGGGACGGTACAGTGTTTTATCGATATAAGTCCCCAGCACGGGTCTGCCGAGGAACATTTATGCGCCATAGATTCTTTGACTTTTGCCGAACGTAGATAAGGACAGCCGAGCTCGAGAAGCTCGGTCACCGAGAAGTGTAAACATAACTAATCTGAATTTCTAACTTCTTTATTTTTCATTATTTTTTTATGAGACTTCGAAAAACGTAATTGTGGCATTTTTCTAATGCAAAATAGGCGATTAAAGTAAATATCATTTACAAGTAAATATCATCGGAATTATATCATATTTGGTATGATTTTGCATTAGTGTAAATGATATTTACTTTAATCGCCTATTACAAGTAAATATCATCGGAATTATATCATATTTGGTATGATTTTGCATTAGAAAAATGCCACGAATACGTTTTTCGAAGTCCCATAAAAAAATAATGAAAAATAAAGAAGTTAGAAATTCGGATTAGTGTGATCTCACCGATATACTCGAGCCGCATGATATCATACTTCTCGGCGACCGAGGCCTCTCGAGTTTCTTGGCCCCTCAAGGGGGTATACCCCGCAGTAGTAGGGATAGATATGGGACATTTACAGGCCAGACTTTTGGGACATTTATGGATAAAATACTGTATATACATATACGAATCGGTGAGGAATCGAGTACTAGAAAGGATAGGGATAGACTGTCTGTCCATCTTGTGGCAAGCGTCGGAAATTAAGCGACGCCACAAAATTGATATAATACCTCATACAATATTTACATGTATAGTAATTCATTAAATATCAACATATTTAATAATGTAAACAATATCGTGAATAATGGTACAGCAACTTTAAATGCATACAATCTACATCTACCATTAAAAATGGAAATTCCACGATTAATTAAAAAATATTCCGCACCCGGACAAAATTATCTGTCACCCTTCACACAACCTAGATTTTTAAGACATCATTCACTAAAAGTTTAACGTGCCGTCAAAACGGCAGATAAGCGACCGCTTTTGTAAAAGACTTACCGGTATCTCCACGAGCTATCAACGTCTGCAAAAGATAAATATACTCACTCGAAGATTTAATATGTCTTCAGAACATGGATCGTTGAGCAACGTAGTTATCAAAGCGATCTTCGTCAAGGCCGGTCTCGAAGGTACTAAAAGAACAATACAGAATACACGTTTCAGTTACAGTGAGCCACGAAAGTGTTCGAACGCCCTTTAAAACAGAATAACTTTTTTATAATTGTACCAAACGACCTGATTTTTTATAATCAACTAGAAGCATTGGTTCATGAAATGATATGCAGAAAAGATTTCCCAAAAATTATAATTTACAAGGTTACATGCAAAAATAAAAAAGGCATTTTTTAAAACTTTTTTATTTGGGCCCTTAATGAAAATTTAAAATATATGTTTTGTGGATCTATGTTAGTTATACACATGCTGAAAATTTCATCGAGATCAAGATGAAAATCAAAACTGATCAAAAGTAGTGTAAAACTACGATTTTCACCATTTTTAACCGCTTGTAGCTCGTGTGTATGTTAATCGATTTCGATGAAATTTTCAGCATGTGTATAACTAACATGGTTCTACAAAACAAATATTTTAAATTTTCATTAAGGGCCCAAATGAAAAAGTTTTGAAAAATGCCTTTTTTATTTTTGCATGTAACCTTGTAAATTATAATTTTTGGGAAATCTTTTTTGCATATCATTTCATAAACCAATGCTTCTAATAGATTATAAAAAATCAGGTCGTTTGGTACAATTCTAAAAGAGTGATTCTGTTTGTAAGGGCGTTCGAATATTTTCGTGGCTCACTGTATGTCAGATAAGAATGTTTAGTCAGTTGGCTGGTTATCAAACCGGACGGCTTAAACAATCGCGACGAACTTTAGTCATCCGCGGATGACATGGATTTCCTGATATTATTACAGCTCTGCTTGTAAGTCCAGTTAAGTGGTTTCAGTAAAAAAATTGTTTTTTAGAAGGAAGCGAACGATACAATAAAATCAAAATTTGTATAGCATTGTAATGGAAACTTTTATAACAATATAACAATTAGATCGTGGGACGAATATTGTTCATGCAATTTTCCATTAGCCGATATCGATTAGAGAACTATATTCTACAATAAAATTTTCGTTTTTTTGGTTAATCCATATAATGTTAAGTAATACCCGTTCAGGTGGGCCATTAGATCGGGGCAGACGTGATCAAAATTCGGACTATGGACCATGTGCTGTGTGCCGATGGTAAATGTTATCTCAATCCACAAAAAGAGGACAAAATGGCCATTTTAGAAAAAAGATAAATCTAATGGACAGAGCAGTGAAGCAAAGTACTGTCCTCCTAGATAATAGACGTATGGTCACATTGGTCACTGAAGGTATGAGCCGGAGTCGTTGATCTTCCGGGTTGCGGAAGACTCGTTCGTCGGGCACACATACATATATAAATACTAACGACACATGTGTTTGCAACACAGGCGGTTCGAACAGATTACAATCGATCGTGCTGAATTTACTCACTCGACTCGGTGGTTGGTTCTCGTCCTTGCAGTGGCGTCGGGGCGAAACTGAAATTACGGACGCGCGAAGTAGAGGGACGGGAAAAAAATAGCCGTCGCGGCACGTACGCCTTCGTAACTACGGGCGCCGTGTGTCATCGTCGAACTGTCAGCGTTCCCTTATTTGCCAAGACCGATAGCGCGACTTTATCTGATAAAGCCGGCCCCCCCCCCCGCTCTCCTGATAGAGAACCATTTTCGCGACGAGGCGCGAGCCGCGACGGAACCCGACGTCGACGGAGCAGGATCATCGTACCGGTCTCGTTACTATGCATACCGCGACGGCGGATACTAACCGACGCATTTATTACAATGTCGTGTCCCCAACAAACGAAAAAATTCCCCTTCCCCACCAACCCTTACGGAATCCTCCCTTTTCTCCCCAGGAATTAACCTAGACATGTCCGGGCTCTAAAGTGTACAAAGACCTCTGATTATTTTTGTTCGCAACCTAAGAACCAGACCGCGGATTTTTATGCAAAATAAAAAACAGACCAATACCATGCGCATAAGACCGCACGACCGCACAGTGTGTCGAGTATATGGGCGTTCTATACTATGTAAAACTATGTAATTTTCGAGTAAAGTACTTTAATGCTTTTTGGAATAAAACGCACAGACGAATCGATTGGTAGATAATAAATTTTTTTAATTATTTAAAAAAATTTCGGTAATTATTGCGAAAGGGTCATCGTACTCCGATTTTGATGAAATTTAAATATGTTATAGATTTCGACATTTTGAACAACTTTTTCCTTTTCCAATATAGGGGGGTCGCTTTTAGTTTTCGAGATATTCGCAAAAAACTATTGCTAATACTGTATTGAATTTTCCGTATTCCTAAGCCTATCCCGCGGCGTTTGTTTACATTTTGCTTCTAAACACGCTGCGGAGATGATGTAACGTCGAACGTTGTAATGTGTGACGGATTCCTGTTTCCACTTTGATTACCTGGCCGTCCGCTACTGACAGTTAATTATAGATGAAAAATTGTTGCCGGCTGAAACGCGACCCTTCACGGACCTGCTACACAGCTTCCATTTTGGTCCCCTTGATATGGTCACCATTGATAATCTCCGCGTGAGATCTGGGATTACGTTTCATGGCTGTACTCCTTGGTCCCCCGTTGCTTCGAATATTTCACCGACCGCTCTAAAGTGTCCAATGTTGCATTAAAATTGCTTGAATCTGCTCGTGTATTCGCCTTCATCTTTGTTTAATCATTCGTACAAAATGGGCAAATAACTTTGATCGTCCCTGCTTCAATATTTATAACAATATTATAAGAAAATTTTCAAAATATGAAGTAATTATTTTTAGAGTGAATAAAAGATACCTTTTGTTATTTTAATAAAACTAAGTCAAGTAAGTACTTGATGACTAGACAGATCTTTATGCAAAATAAAAATTTTCTATCTGAATTGCAATACTGGAATGAAATAGAAATTTATTTTCTGCCTAAATATGGTCAATAGGTTAAAAATAATGTAACAGTATTTAATAAATTCATTTAATATTTTTACCGTTTTAAATTACATCTACTCATTTTTGTCATAAGTGCATAAAATCCGCTGTCTATTGATGACTCATAGAAATGATATGTTGTTACCCTTGATTGTATTAATACCTCAGAATTCGTTTATATTTTTTCTATTAAAGAAGCAAGGATTATATTCGAATTAATTAATTAACAGATGCTTTTTCTGATCCAGGTGAATCATAAAAAAATTTTCTATATTCAGAAAGAGAAGAGTCCGTCAGAAATTCGAACAACCTCGTTGAAATAGAGTTGCAATGGACTAGTCGTTTAATTCTCAGCTCCGTGACCGAGCACGCAGCTTCCCAGCATAAAGTGTCAATTTAAAATGATCTGAACAATTCGGAACATATTTATTCGGCCGCCATAAAATGTACAGGATGGATCGCTCGTTAGTATTGCATCGCGCGGCGCGGTTCTCTCTCTTTAATTCTACTTTGAGCTCATTAATCCTATCGTTCTCCATTTGCACACGAAGCTCCGGTATTGATTACGTAGCGGGCCTGTTATTGCAGTTTCAACTTTCAAAGGCCAAAATTTTGAGTCCGGTAAAGTAAAGTTTACCCTAATTTTTTCATCCACTCCTCTCTCCTCCCGTCCTCAGCTAATATCTCTTTCACCTTCTCTTGTATCTCTACTTCCATTCCTTCTTTTCCTCTGCATCTTTCCAGCACGTGTTCCCACGCCTCTTCTTCGTGCCAACACCTTCTACATCATCTTTCCTCTTCCTCCTCCCAGTACCTCCCTCCCCTCATTTCATTCTCTAGCCTGCATCGCGCTATTCTGCTCCAGTTTTCTTCTTTCGTTCCTTTTTCCAAATATTCTGGTGTGTCCTCCATCCTTATCTCTTTGAACCATATGTTATAGCTGGACTAAATCGCCATTCTCCAATTCTCTATCGTGGTCCGAATAGTGTCAGAAAATTTTGGCAATGAACGTCCATGACGACGGTCACTGGGAGACGACGATCGAGGAGACGTTGAATATGAAATTGAATTTGTTTGGTCGTAGACAACGAGCAACGCCGCGAAACGACGCCTGTTTCCATCTCGCGGATTTGCATAAGTGACTTATGGTCAGTGGGTATTACCCCCGTTGCGCGGGGGTGGCCCGCTCGGGTATCTTTGATGTGACGTTCGCGTAGGGATTCAAATGAGGGATGGTCGTTATGAGGCAGGGTGTAGAATATCATACGCGCGTATTTGGTTTCGTGCCACGCGTGCAGGGTTGCAAAGGAGCGTGCTTTCATTACGGCCGCGAATTAACGGCGAAAGTTCAGGAGAGCATGGAAATTACCGCATTATTTGAAAAAACATTGTTCGCAGCACTCTCGCCGTTTTCGCCTTCCACGATTAGGCCATGCGTGTGCGTCGGAAATAGTGGAGGAAGGTAATGCAGACTGTAGACAGCGGATCTTTATGCAAAATAAAAATGTTATCGAGATCAGGAACACTGAAGGCCTTCTATCAAAATCTGTAAAATGCCACATGCGTCGATAAACAATGTTTCGCTCTCCCTTGTTTGACCGTGTCACGTGTCATCTCCCGATATACACAGAATCATCGTGATGTATCACCGGTCCTCAGACAGTGAAAAACGGGCGCATTTATTACGTTCCCGATATTTCAGCGGCGTTATCTAAATCGCTTAGGGGTTCCGAGACTCCTTATTCGAATCACAGACACGCCGTTCCGCGATAATTCGCTTCGACTTATTTTTTTCCGAGTCACCTGTTTCAATGAAAAGAACGCGAGCCGAGTATCGAAAAGGGGATGCTCGCAAAACACCTTAATGAGATTCTTCTTCTCTTTTCCGCCATTGAATACTACTACTGCTGCCGGCAATTGATGCAGACAATTTTTATTTTGCACAACGATCCGCAGCTCAGTAATCACATTATAGCTGATTGGAACTTGTTTTCCGAACATTCCTGTATGCAATAAATGCACAAAGACTTGATTCTATTGATCAACAGGAACGAAAGAACACTTTTCCTTTGTCTCGCATCACATCGATTCTTTAAACTCGTTTTATAATAAGTAGACTGCGGATGTTCATGCACGATGTAAAATATGCAAATATGCACATAAAATATGCAAATATGCACAAAAAATATGCACAAAAGTATGACTAACCGAGTTTTTCAAGTTATTTTGAAAAATGATAGCAATATACAATATTAACATACAATTATAAAATAAAACATATTGATTTTGTGAAATTCATAAAGTATTATATTAAGTGGAACTATAGAAATTTCGCACAAACCTTTATCAAAAATACATACTTTTTAATTTTATCACTTGAATGAAAAGAAACCATTCAGATGGCTTTGTAATCATCTCAATGTAACATAAATACTTAGAGCCTATTTATATTTTTATAAATGAACCAAAATTGTCAAGAAATAAGTATGGAACTATAGAAATTTCGGCCACTGTATACGCTGAAAAACTACGTTCTACATCACAGGATATAATGGGTGCATATTTATATTTGCTCCAATAGCATTGTGGTACATTAGTTGACAAATTCGTTCGGATGTATTCAATATCTTCTTTTCATCCATTAGCAAATTATCACATGTAGATTCAATCACCTGTATTTGCAATGAGCCACATCTGAATCACGAGAATTGGAACATTTTTGTAAACATTTGTAACAATCATTTTTGCAACAGGAACGAATTTATTTTACAACCTAATAAATGGATATTCCCACGATATTTCGGAATCAGACTTCGTTGCTCCGCGATCGAGGGACTATTCGGCAGAATCGGTAGCAAACGCGATAACTGATTACTTCTTTGCAATAAAACTCGGCGGGGGCGAGTGCTGGGGCGGTGGAAAAGATCGATTACGCTCGAGTAAGGAGAATCCGAGAATACATACGAATCAATCACGAAGCTAGTTGGCGGATTAAGCTTCACAATGCCCCTCTATCACCTGTATCGATCACAGGAGTGACGGCAAAACGTGGAGCCCCCGCACGATTGATTCGAATAAACGATTGCGAACGTCCGAGATTGCGTGTCAACGATTCACACTTGTTTCTCTCTCTCTCTCTCTTTTTAAATCTTTCTCTCTCCTCCTCTATCTTCTTTTATCCTACTCTCTTGGTATCAGTGTCACCGCGATCATAATGCAATCTCCTGCATGGCCAAGCCCTCGAACAGAAAAAGTATGGAACGCAAGCGAATCTGGTTCACGGGAAATTTCATGATTTCAGTGGCGACTTATCTATTGTGCTTACCAGGCAGAACCGAGCTTAATCTCGCATCCGCGTTCTACTGAGACAGTCACGTTCGATGTTATCTTCTGTGCACCGAACACTGACGCTGTACTTGCAAGTGCAGTGGAGATGAACTTATTCGCTGTTGCCAAACACATTGATTTTCCGCGAAAATTCAAGAACGAGAACATCAAAGCTTATTATTAGACTGCGGTTGTTCATGTAAATATATATTTCGATACGCAAATATTATTTTGCATACAATTTCACTCCAAAAGTTTGACAGGTTTGACTCCAAAATTTTACGCCGAAAATTTAAAAGGTTAAAATTAAAAAGGTTCGACTATTCTTTTTTCTTAACATCCGAAAACAGTAAAATCATTAATTCACAATCTTTATTTTGTTTCTGTAAATAGGTAGTTGAAGATTTTCATGAAGATGTGAAATCAGAATAACTTTTTTTACGAATGGACCAAACGACTTCAATTTCTCTGTAAGGCTAGAAGAATTAGTTTAGTAAATGACGTCTAAAAAATATTTTGAAAAAATGCATTAGGTCGGAATTGCGAAGAAAAATAGTAAAAATTGATTTTTACTACTTTTTTAGCTAGGCTAATAACGAAAATTTAAAAGATGTGTTTGGTCAACTCGGGGTCAATGGGTTGATTGGTTTACGAACTATAAACGATCAAAAGTGGTAAAAAGGCCGAAAATCTTGAAAAATTGCGATTTTTACCACTTTTGATCGTTCATAGCTCGTAAACCAATTAACCCATTTCAATGAAATTTTCAGAGCGTATATAATTTCTTTTCACATCCTGTAGTAAACTAATTGCTCCAGCTTCCCAAAAAAGTTCAAATCGTGCAGTACGATATTTAAAAAGTTATCGTCTTTTTTAGATTGTCCGAATATTAATTCGAGTAACAGTACACCCGTAGTAATAGGTACATTTACTCTCTCAAAAGTCTTGCGTCGTGCTTGCTTCAGCACGCATAATTACGCTAATACCAACAATGGGGAGTTTTTGTTCGTGATCTTTGTCGGACGTGGAAACCCGTTGTTCATAGCCGAAACAATTCCCCTGTCGATGGAAAAGGTTTTCTGGTGTGCGAGCATGCGAGTGCTGGCGGGTGCGCGGGTCCCGCAATATGTCGCATAATTCGACCATTCCTCATACCATTCCACGGAGCCGGCGAACGCTTCGAAAGGAACAAACTTCGAAACATGTGTACGCATGCATGCACGCTTTGCCGTTTCATAAATGCGCGAGGCAGGAGGCCCCGTCGCGCGTCGCCTTCGTCCTCCCCGTCGTAGTCGTCGTCTGCTTTCAAAGACAAAGTCGCGGAGCGCAAACCGATCCAGGAAATATCGGGATTGTATAGGATTTTATTCCACGGCCCGACCGTGGGGATTGTCAAGAACGAAGGAACAGGAGGCGTGTGTGTCCCTCTTTGTGACTTATCGAGAGAAATATCCGTGGAGCCGGCCTCCCCCTATCCGTCGATGTTTTCGCATCGAGCAGAAATTTTAATGTTTCGTAAGTCCGGATTTGTTCGACGAGGTAGTCATTTACTTCGGCTCCGTTCTCCACTCGGTCGTTCGCTCGCAAGTTTTTCAACGGATCTCTTTAAACCTTCTCGACGCATCGGACGCGATGCCGAACATTTTTGAATATTTCTGATATTGATGAGCAGAAAATATTCGGTCGAAATTATCATACACTCCAGGCTACAGCTTATAATATTATCTTTTTTTTAATTTTTTTATTCTCATATTGTTAATAATTTCATTCAGTTATCAAATTCATCTATTACTTCGATCACATTCAGCTGTTAACCCTAGCACTTCCAAGGGGGTGGGCTCCTCCAGCCCACAGGTCTTTCTCGGGTAAAATATTCTCAAAAAATTATTATTTATTGTCGTTTAAACATTAAAGTTTAATATCCAGAAGTCCCTACTGCTATAGAAAAATATTATACTTATCTCCAAAGAATAATGAATAATCCCAGAACTAAGGATCGAATTACTTGTATCCTGTCATTCATGTTTGTCATCTGAAGAATCGAGCTCAGAGTAATATTGATGGTATATACGTTATCTTATATTATTCTATGTATTGTATAGATATACATCTAAATACAATATACAGTAAATCCTCATATACTGTCCGGGGTCGCCTGTGCGATCACTGTCCGGTGTCTACCCACTCCACTGCCGGCCAATATCCGGCGTATATCGGTGTGAACACCACTACATTGACACCAATCAATCGAATGTTCAAACTTCTTAATTTCCATTATTTTTTTATGGGACTTTCACTAACTTATTTCTGGCATATTTCTGATTAAAACAAGACCAAACACGATATAATTTCAATTGTATTTAGTGGTTTAATCGACGAAGAAAGTTTCGGTCGCAAGGAAGGACAGCGTATGGGAAAGAAAGAGTCGCGGACAGCCACGCTTCGACTACGCGATCCGTATTTCATTCTGTCCTTCTCTATGTTCGGCTCTCTATTGAAGTCTCGGTCGGCGCGGTAGACGCAGTCATAAAAAAATAGTGTCCCTATACAATCACTGTCCGTGCAGAACACGGCTGTTGGACAGTAAATGAGGATTTACTGTAGAATGTTCATAAAGCATCACACGCTTATATATTACCAACCTTTTGTTTTAAATTATTTTTTCTTAGGAGAAATGAGTGAAGAAGAGTATGGGCTGGAGGAGCCCCCCCCCGTTGGGAGTCTCCGTGACGAATCGGAGCTAGAGTTAATCTTTTCATTCAAAAAATTCGTTCATATAAAGGGTATCCAAAAAATATACTTCCTCGAAAGGGGCGATTCTTGGGGTCAAGTAATTTTTTCAAGGAAGTACAACATTTTTGCGTAATCCTGTATAGAGGGCACCGGAAGTATAAGTCCATGTACATAAAAACTGAGATAATTAAGTAACAGACGGTTTAATATTGTCAAAGAATATTAAGGAATATTATATTGAAGAAATCATTAGACTATCTAAACCTGTCTAACAAGTAATAATATTTTTAAGGTTCGGCGCTGCACGGTTATGCTTTAACTTCGGTAATACAATTATTGGTGGTATCTTCGAGCTGTTAATAGTTATGGGTCATTGCTCCGTTTGAAGACGAAGATGCCTTGCGAGCGCGTGGTAAAGTTCGAACACTCCGAGGCGATCGAACTTGTAAGACTCGGAGTCTCTTGAAAGCGAGTTATCAACGTTCTCTCTGTCCCACAACCTCAAGGACCACAGGCAGACTGGCAGTCTGGCAGAAAGTGAACCAATCGTGAGTGAACCGTGAGATATCAAAATGATCCTACGCTATGTTGTGTAATACATTATGCAGAATATTGTCTTCAAATTTGAACAAAATAGGACGCATAACAACGGAGATTTTCGTTCTTTTCATCTTAATATCTTAACTAACAACCGAGAATAAAGATTATAAAGCTAAGAGCGTTTACCCTCACATGAGACTTATTACTAGACTGCGGATCTTTATTTATGGCTTCCGAAAATTTTCAAAAAATGCCAGAATGTATCTTCAACAGAATTTAGTCAAATTTTAGTACAAGTATTTCTGATCTACAAAGGACTACTACTACTGGAAATAATATTTCATTTGGCTCCCCCTTCTTAAAAATCGTCTCGAAAAATTGCAAATTGCATAAACTTCCGCAGTCTACTTATTACCTTAACCCCTTGCCTTACAATATCGTGCCTGACACGTGATGAAGGTTCTGAACACATTCTGATAAAAATGTATGTTAATAATTTCCTTTAAACCGAAATAAAATTCTATTTTGGTTTTGTTAATAAACAGCTATTGGAGAAAATATAGGCATACAATTTATATCAATATTCTCCTTTTTTAGGAAATTACGATCTACCAAAAAAATTCTAGTCACTGAAATCGTAAAATAAATCATAAGGCAAGGAGTTAAGGGAGTAGACTCCTTTTTCCAGGATTGCAAGGGTGCGGGATCCGCGTTCTCATTTCTCGATAATACAAAAATGGGGTATTTCAGTGGTCAAAAACGCTAGATTAAAGATCGATCCGGGTCGCTATCGCCCTCAAAAGTCCTATTTTTTCGTTTACGAGGCGTAATTTGCATTATTCGGAATACAACTGCGCATGTAGCTATTTTCGCCATTATTATGAATAATGCAAATTACGCCTCGTAAACGAAAAAATAGGACTTTTGGGGGCGATAGCGCCCAGATCGATCTTTAATCTAGCGTTTTTGACCACTGAAAAACCCCATTTTTGCATTATCGAGAATTGGCCGTAAATGAGGGGTTAGCGGCAAATTTTGGGGGATTATCTTTCAACCAATAAAAATGGTCGTGGGGGTCTTTGGGCCATGCTTATCCTGCTAAGTCTCCTTGTGTAATTGTGTAGTTGCCGAGAAGGTCAGCCACGGTAGAGTTAATCAATTTGTGCAATCAGTTTACTCTTCCTTGGCCGTATTTGACAATAAGACGAAGCCTTTGAGGCTCGGTAGAGTATCCTAACACAAATTCAGAAGTTCTATAGCGGCGCCAACAGCAGCGTAGCAAGTGCGAACAATGTTTCTCCTTAAGAATGTCGCGAATGACAAGAGGCCGTCGTTCATCTTTGCGGCGATACACGGGGTCAACAGTTTTTGTCCCGTCCAAATTACCGCGGCTCGACCTGGAAAGACGGAAACTTTCCTGGAGAATTACTGCCTTTCCACGGTTCCTTTCTCCGCTTTCTATGCCCGTAGTTCAGAAGCACTCGACACGCTTTTTCAACGGCAATTTCACCTTGTCTTCAGAAAGAAGGCTTTTGTATTCGGCTGCATGATAATGTTGTCTGCCGTGCGAGACCGTCTACGCGGACCCGTACATGTCCGAAACAAGTGTGGAACGGTGAACCGTCACAAATATTTGACGATGCCGCGACGGAACGCGGAAGACGTTACGCGCTTGTGCATGAATAATTTTCCATACATCGGCGACGCGCGTGCGAGAAGCGGATTACTCGCTGTGTTTCAAACTTTTTGACAATACACAGTGGCTCTGAAAAGTATTTGAACATTGCATTTCTGTTCTGAACTGTTGATATGTCACCCTGGGGTAACGTCGCACAGGGGGGTATTTGGTCCGAAAAGTCAGAGAAAACTATTTTAGCGTTATTTATGCGCTCAAGGTAATAATATAGTAGGTGGTTGAATTAATCTGAACGTCAGCTATAGCATTATTAAATGAAAAATGCATTTTAACCCCTTCTTGCCTTACAATATCGTGTCTGACTCGTGATGAAGATTCTGAACAGATTCTGATAAAAATGTATGTTCATAATTTCCTTTAAGCCGAAATAAAATTCTATTTTGGTTTTGTTAATATACAGTTGTTGAACATGTACAGCGGCCGGAATTAATATTCTAGGACGCTCTAAAAAAGACAATAATTTTTTTAATATTGTACTATACGATTTGAACTTTTTGGGAAGTTAGAGCAATTAGTTTACTACAGGAAGTGAAAAGAAATTTTTCCAAAAACTGCAATAGATCGGAATTGTAGAAAAAATATTAAAAGTTGCATTAATAAGAATTCACATAAGAATTTACACAATTTCCTTGAAACACTTGAAAGCCACTAATAAATGAACGCTGTTTCAGGGACTGTTTACGAACGCGCAAAGTGTGCTATAAAATCTCTTGACTTTCGATGAAGTAGAGTACTTCACCTGCGTGCAAATAAAAAAACAATACTGAAGCCTTATTCTCCAGACTTTTAATTACATCGGACAGCAAAAATTGTACGGCTTACGCAAAATTTAAAATCGACTTATATACCAAATACTATAATACCAAATAACTATAATATATCAAATACTATAATACCAAATACGTGAAGTTGTCGACAACACCACGGAATTTTAATCTTGTCTACCAGAGAAATGGTAGTTTAATCTTGTCTACCGAGAAATATCATTTTTTTTTCTCTGCACTGGCACTCTCTGATAATTATCTCCATGCAATCGAGTTGTTAATACCTGAGGAAAATCTCCGAGAGCAAAGAATTAATTTACGTGCAGGTGTTGAGGTCCGATATGTCGCGCAATAATTTTTCATCTAATTTACCGGGAGTCGAGAAGCTTTCGCGTTTAAGGGGGTAAGCGTCGCTCGCTCCGAAAGCTTTCGAAGCAATTAATCACAGCAGGAAAATCCGTGTTTCCTTTTTGGCTCGATTTCTTCTTGGTCGTATCGCGTATGCCGCGAGGAACATTCGGGTAACGAGTCTCTGCGGGGCCAACGACCAACCCAAAAGGCAGATACACGTCAAACGCGCATCGCACGAGAAATTGCAATTCGCGGCAATTAACTTCGTCCACCTGGTGGAACGACAACCTATCCAATCTCGCACGCGGTGACATTTTCTGAATCGAGGTTCGGCATTTCGCGTGTAACGAGATGCCGTGGTGGAACAACTGCATTCCCGACTCAATGGAAATATCTTTGCGCTCCATAGCAATTGGCCTCCTAGTTAAGTAGCCCCCCACTTGTTGAATTAAATAATTTCAACAGTGCTGCTGAGTTCTGCTAAGTTTGTGCTAGATTGTGCTCGAATATTATAACTATAATGTAAAAAATAAGACTAAAAATTGAGAAAAACCATTTTTTGAGTAGCCCCCCACTTTTCATTTTTTTCAATTTTCTCAATTGTGCTAAGATTGTGCTAAAGTATTACTTTAAAAAAATAATAAATAAAGAAGCACAATCTTAGCCCAACCTAGCACAACTTAGCACAATTGAGAAAATTGAAAAAAATGAAAAGTGGGGGCTACTAAAAAAATCGTTTTTCTTAATTTTTAGTCTTATTTTTTACATTATAGTTATAATATTCGAGCACAATCTAGCACAAACTCAGCACAACTGTTGAGATTATTTAATTGAACAAGTGGGGGGCTAACTTCTAGGAGGCTAGCAATTGTTCTATGGGCTTCGTTTACATGGCGCGTCCTCGTGATCTGTAACTATTGTCGCTCTGCATCATTGACCGTTATCATATGCAACTCCATGCTTGTCGTCCATCCTAAATCGTTACGAGACTCATTAATAATGCATTTAATTGCAATGTCGTTTTGTCCCAAGTTCATTTGCATGTCGCTAAATAAGTAGATTATTTCATGAATTGGTAAACGTAAATTGGTAAACTATGTACACTACATTTTTGGTTTGGACAGTAACGCTGATCATGATGCTGGAAATGGTTTATGAAGAAGCAATACAGGCTTGCATAAAGACACGATAAAAAGCAATTTTTAGTATCTGTGCAATTCCGACCAAACGCAATTTTTTTCACGTCATGTAGTAAACTAATTGTTCTAACTTCTCAGAAAAAGTATTCTGTATTAACCTCTTGCTCTATGGTACGAGTCAAATTCGTGATGACGATTTCACACAATATCTACTAGCTATATGTGTTATGTGTTTCTGTTCAACAGAAATGAAGTTCTATTTCTTCGTTATCTACATTTTCTTTTCTTCCAGGACAATACAAATAAAGTCAAATTGTTGTTGCTGTTGAAGGATCCATTAAAAAGCCTTAATTACAGACTACAGTTAGGAGCATAACTGATCACGCTCACTTTAAATTAGAATTTTTTATGAATGGACCAAACGACTTCAATTTCCCTGTAAGGCTAGAAGAATTAGTTTAGTATATGACGTCTAAAAAATATGTTGAAAAATGCATTTGGTCGGAATTGTGTTGTTTTGAATTGTAACTTTTTTAGCAGGGCTAATTACGAAAATTTAAAAGATGTGTTTGGCTATTCCGTATAAATTATATAGGTTCTGAAAATTTCATTGAAATTGTTTAATTGGTTTACGAGTTATAAACGATCAAAAGTGGTAAAAAGGCCGAAAATCTGAAAAAATTGCAATTTTTACCACATTTGATCGTTTATAACTCGTGAACCAATTAAGCAATTTCAATGAAATTTTCAGAACGTATATAATTTATACGAGTTGACCAAACACATCTTTTAAATTTTCGTTATTGGCTCAGCTAAAAAAGTTGTAAGAAATCAATTTTTACTATTGTTTTTCGCAATTCCGATCAAATGCATTTTTGCAACATATTTTTATAGACGTCATTTACTAAACTAATTCTTCTAGCCTTACAGTGAAATTGAAGTCGTTTGGTCCATTCATAAAAAAGTTATTTTGTAGTGTGCGATTAGTAGACTGCGTATCTTTATGCATTTATACGAAAATTGAGTAGATGAAATTCAAAGTTGTTAAAAATTGAAAAAATTGAAGATGTCAATATGTGATTTCTCCTCTATTGAAATCGTTAAGGGAAGAAATAAGATTCAATTTAGTTTCTACTTCTTGCAATCAATGCAGACAATTTTTATTTTGCATAATGATCCGCAGTCTAGTGATTAGTTATGCTTCTCTCTGTATAGACATTTAAAAATAATAAAATATTTGCTGAAAACCAGTTACCTCATTTCTAAGGGTGTGAAGAGATCTTTCTTATCGACCAAAAAATTGTACAGGTTGAAGACATTCTGTTGCACTGTTCGTTAGTAGTTTCTTACGTTTTGAACGATTCGACCAACAAGTATCTTCGAAGGGGTGAAAGTCAGTCCCGGCGCGTTGTCCCGCGCGAATTCAAAAGGAGTTTGTCGGAAGATCCGTCGGGGGTCGCGTGTCGTTCCGGGGGGCGCGAAGTTGAGCAATCGATTGCGATATATCGCAACAGCCCTGGCGGCGAGGGGTTGCGCGCGTGCGCCTGGCCGGCCGCGCGGCGATTGGCCGGCGATGATGTCATGCAGTCACCCCTAAGTCTCTGATATCATCTGCGGGCTTTTCTGCAGTCCACACCGATCACTCGAGCGGCGTAGCCGCGTCTTCGGAGATTTTACACCTGTGCCCATCCGAGATCGTCCAGACTGCGTGGGTCGTGTTGGCCGGCGCCAGCCAGCCTTCGTCCTAGCAGACAGCCTCCGTCTTCCGGTCCCGTCCTCCACGCGAAAGGTGAGTCCATTGCTGAAGATCAGCCGCTGTGTTCCTGCACCCGAGTGAAACAGAGACTGAGCGAACAGGGAGACAGCGGGAGAAAGAGAGCGCGAGCGAGCGAGAGCGAGAGAGAGAGCCTAACGACCCGCGACGTTTCGCCACCCCACGTACACACGCGTCCTGCTGCGTCAGTCTGCGAGTGTAAACATACGTTACGCGTCCGCCTCTTCCTGACCAACTGTCACCGTCCATCGACCTCGACATCACCGATTTTTTACGGTATATTTCTCCGTCAGAATCGCGACTCGATTCGGTCGGAGATTCTCAGACCTGCAGGACTCCTCCGGCTGTCAGTGACCCCGGCAAGAGTAATCGCGTTTGTGTGACATGTTTTCGTTGTCAAGTGTCCCAACTGGGATTTAAAAGCTCCAGAAGAGATTCTAAAGGGATACAGGCACGCTGTGATCCTCGTCGGCAGACTTCTCCCGTTGATCTAGCAACGAGGTCTTCAGGAACACGTGGCCATGCTTGCCGTGTGTCTGTTGTTCGTGTCGATTCGTGACCCCCCGGTTACTCCGAGACTGATAGGGGATGCGATTTCGCTGGTTTCGATGGTATTGCCGGAGTTTCTGTGGTTCACCGGTACTTGTTGGAATTTCCGGGTGCTTGATTCTTGTGAACGATCGGACCGGTCTCCAGGAACCGGGAGATATTCCGTTTTTGGTGATTCGTAGACCTTTGTTGAAGTATTGCAGTCGGAATTGGAGCCGAGTCGGGAGGAATTCAGTTTAGTGGTGATGTAACTGTAAACGTGAAGTTTATATTTTCATGTGGTCGGATTTGTTGTAGAGATTTCTTAGGTCAGTCTACGTCAATTTTGTTAGTTGCTTAAAAATTAACATGTTTTTTTGTGAACAAGCTTTGTGTTTCCTTTGTGAACAAGCTTTGGAATTTCTTGTTGAAAGTTTGGGAGAGTGTTTTTTGTCGTTACGTCACGAAATGGACGTTATTGTCAGTGGAGAATTCTATAAAATTTATTCATCTTCTTATTTCTTCGAAAATTGTTCTATTACGGATTATTTGAGAGATTTAAGGTAGGCTGTTTTTCTCGGTGGTGCTGACAAGAGCTGATTTCGATTGCGAGCACGTGGTCTTCGCTCGAATCGCTCGAATGATTCAACTTTCGATTTCATCGAATGCAATATTCGCTCTTCAAGGTTCTAGAAAGGAAATTTTGTTTAATTAATTGCGAAAATCCTGGACTAAGCTACATGCAGCACAACTATAATTTTAAAATATTGTAAGAATAACATACAGTGATTCAATATTTTCTAACATTAGTCCTTTTCGCTTATTTGCATTGTTCAGGTTTAATGAGTCTATGAAACAGTATAAGACTGCTTACTGTCATTGGTTTTCAGACTGTCATAGATTGTTCTTATAAGACCATTCACAATCGCAGTCTTTAATTAGTTTAGAAATTATTATTTGTATATTGTACTTTGCAAACTGTGTTTTTATATGTTATTGAATTTATACTGAGCACTTTTTATTCAGACAATGAATAATCGTAAGTGTTTTACAGAATATGTAGTTTGCAAATTCTATTCTTACATATCATTGAAATTACCCTGTTCTTGTTTAGGATTTACAGAATAAAAACACGATTACCAGTACTGTCTCTTTTATTCGTATAATCAAGAAAAATTTGTACTTGTTTTACAGAACATATACTTTTCAAACTATGTTTATATTTACCATAGTACAAATATTTTCTTTCCTTTTTCACATCAATTTAGAGAAAAGCACTGTCTCATTAAAAAGAAATCGAAATCACACCACGCAGAATCTATTTCCAGTCGAATTTTTATTTAGACATATTTTACGTTTTTATTTAGACATGTTTTACACTTTGTGCATTTGTAACAATTAAGACAGAAAAGTGTTGATCACATCAGCGCTTAAATCGCGGCGGATTCGAATTCTCGACGCAAAAACCCGTTCGCACGGATTGGAGAGTCGTCGTTTCTATTTACCACAATTTCCTCTCATTAACGCGGCCTAAAATCTCACGAGGACACTCCTGTCTCTCGTTAACGACGCACCGGCTCTCCCGTTCTCCCTTTGGCTCCCTTATCGCCTGTTAAAAATCGAAACGTGCGTGAATCCGTGACAAACGAGATTGTCGAGTGCGCGGATTCGTCGTTTGCGATCGACGACGCAACAATCATCGCGAAAACTCGACAACAGCTTGTAAAGTATGTAGGACAACGATCGAGGCACGAGGATGGTCTTGTCTGTATCGACAACTGCTGCTGGATACCGAGTCAATATTGCCTTCCCGGTAAACTTCGGGAACTGTCTGTTGAAACTTCCGAAATTGTGCTGATAACGTACTAATAAATCTTCTCGTTTCTCGTTCAGATTGAAGAGACAATTTTATTGAACTCTCTAAATGCGAATTAGTTTCATTGCACACATTTTCTTATATTTTAGATTCAATTTTTCACATACATAGTGATTCTAACTTGTTCGCTTCTAATAATTTCTTCGAAGGAAAAGAAAATGTGTATACATTGTGTGTCTACATTTGCTTTAATGCTGAAATATTCATAACAAAACCGCGGATTTTATACATTTATAGTACAGAAAGATTAAAAGAATTTAACAATGTGGGTGTATTATTTCCAACGAAATCAATTTCTATTTTGCTCCTGTTTTTTACAATCACCACAGAGCACTGAGAACATTGTATCTCTTACTAATAATATTCTTAAAAGGAAAAGAAAACGTGTGATCATTCTCCGTCTACATTTTCTTTAATGCTGAAATATCCATAACAAGACTGCAGAAATATCAAAAGAATTTAACAATGTGTGTACTATTATTTCCAACTGATTAAACAACGAAATCAATTTCTATTTTGCTCCTGTTTTTTACAATCAATATAGACCATTCAGAACATTGTATATCTTACTAATAATATTCTTAAAAGGAAAAGAAAACGTGTGATCATTCTCCGTCTACATTTTCTTTAATGCTGAAATATTCATAACAAGACTGTAGAAAGATTAAAAGAATTGAACAATGTGGGTGTACTATTATTTCCAACTGATTAAACAACGAAATCAATTTCTATTTTGCTCCTGTTTTTTACAATCAATATAGACCATTCAGAACATTGTATCTCTTACTAATAATATTCTTAAAAGGAAAAGAAAACGTGTGATCATTGTCTGTCTACATTTTATTTAATGCTGAAATATTCATAACAAGACTGCAGAAAGATTAAAAGAATTTAACAATGTGGGTGTACTATTATGCTCCTGTTTTTTACAATCAAACACAGAACATCGTACCTTTTGCCAACAATATTGTTATGAAAATTGATGTTGATGCAATAAATACTTTCACAAGAGATTTTAATGGAAATGCTTCCATAAAAATGGGGAAATTGTCGATTTTTGGAAATCATGAAAGTGACGTTCTCTCTTAAGGCGGCATTTTCTACTGTATTGCGCATTGTGTCTCAATAGCAGTATAGTCGAGGCGCGTCTGCTTGTTTCCATGTACTTTGCTCGATGCCACATATGTATCTCGAATCGCACGAGCGGTACGATTGTATGTCGCCTATCTATATTCAGGATGAACGCGGCGTGTAGGCGAAGTTTGGCCCCTGTGGATTGATAGCCGTGTTTATTGAATTTGTCTATTCTCTCGTTACTGATGCATTATAACGTTGCGATTCCTCGTAATTTGAACAAACTTAAAAATATGAGGTTTCTGAAACAGAATCTGTAGAATTATCATTTCTGTACACGATTGGGGGTATATTAACAGCCAACCCTATATATGTACAGTGGGTGTAGAAAGTATTCGTATGCCCTTTAAAATAGAATAACTTTTTTATAAATGTATCAAACGACCTGATTTTTTATAATCAATTAGAAGCATTGGTTGACGAAATGATATGCAAAAAGGATTCTCCAAAAATTATAATTTACAAGGTTACATGCAAAAATAAAAAAAGCATTTTTTAAAACCTTTTTATTTGGGCCCTTAAAGAAAATTTAAAATATATGTTTTGTAGATCTATAGTAGTTACACACATTTTGTGGATTTTAAGCAGAAACTGATCAAAAGTCGTGTAAAACTACGATTTTCACCATTTCGTAAACCAATGCTTCAAATTGATTATAAAAAATCAGGTCGTTTGGTACAATTATAAAAAGTTATCCTGTTTTAAAGGGTGTACGAATACTTTTTACACCCGGTGTAACTAAATTTATAATAATAGAAAATCAGAAATAACAGAAGAATTGTAAAATTACGATCGCCAACAGATTGCAAAAAAGAAGGCAGATTGAAACGAGCGCCCGCGACAATCACGTCGCTAACTTCTGGTTATCCGTGTGCCCAATCCTTACAATATAATATAATTTTTTTATTTACATAATTGCAAAAATCAAATTTTGTTAGGCTCTGTAGGAGGTAACAGATTTAAAACAAGCAATTACTACCATGACTTTTATCTTTGTGGCGTGGAGTTGTACATTTTTGGGGTACCTTGTATTTGAAGTATCAATGTTTGCAAATTGCAAATGAATATTTAGCAGTACTATAGACAAAATTTCAACACTACGTGGTTGACAAATATGTTTTCCTTATTGCGGCTGCAATATCTGGATCACATTTCTCGCATTTTGCTTTGCATTTTTTAATATCTGAAGTGAAGCTTTCGCGGTCACCGTGTAACAGCGTTCATAGTTCTCTCAAAATCCTTCGCAAATGATCTCGATAAATCGGGGAATATGGTTTCATTTCTCTGAACGGGCTCGTGAGCTGCTATCGCGGACGTTGTCTTAAGTCGCGAACGCGAAATGACCATTTTTGCCGTTTCGTTTCTTCCGAGGATTAAGGAGCCTCGTACAGTACGCAAATTGGATTGCATACTATTCCTTTTTACGAGATGAGCAATGCTTCTAACAGAGCGCGTTGCTTTCGCCGATTGCGTATCCGAAAGAAACGAGTCGCCGAATAAAAACGCCGGCACGAATAAATAATTCGCGATCGAACACTGCGTACGCAGCTCGCGGAATTATTCACCGCGTCATGTCATGTTGATAGGCCGTTCTCGACGCCGTAAACGCTAAACTTTAAGGTAATTCTCTAACAGCTGATACAGAGTTGGGTAAAATAGTATTTGAATTAGTAAATAGTAAATAATCCTATTTATTTTAAAGTATGCGTACAACTTTAAAAATAAAATATTTTATTTGATGCAGTAATTTTTGAAAACAGTATTTGAAAATAGTATTCTATTTTAAGAATAATGAAAATATTTGTACTTTGTCTTTATTTTCAATTTCAATTTTAAATATTATTGCCGAAAATAGTAACATATATGAATACAAGTAGTTTCCTAACGATAAGATACACTGTACGTTTATCAACAAACAAAGAATTTTTGAAAGAATATGAACGTTATATGCGTCCCACACATTGCATACACTTCGAACAAATTACAAGGTGATAATGTCTTTTTTGGTGATATATTTCCTCGGCTTTTGAGAATAGAGAATAACTTAAAACATATTGAAACTGTCGAAGGTGGTACATGTAGGACCATCAAATATTGCGCACTTTTGAGAGTCCGATTTCGTGATTTATTCGATTTTTCTGAACACGCAAGTGACTATATTTATATACGTGCCACTGTTAGCCAACCAAAATGGAAATTAAGATGGATTCCGAAAAACTTAAATGGAGAAAAACGTACTTTATTAGAGAACTCATATTAAATGCTTTGAAACAAATAGCAAATCCAGATTTATAGTCACGGTCTCAATTATTTTCATTTTCACAGAACAGAGAAGTATACTTCTTTCCTTTACGGAAAAAGAAACAAATGATAGTGGTCATACAAACATAGCAGAATTAAAATGATTTCAATATTTGAGCAATAGTGATACACAAAATACAAGTATTAGATAATTGCAAAAGATCGTGCCTGATTTAAAAATAAAAAATAAGTGGTTACATTATAAAATAACAATTTTTTTTTATACTTATAGTCCACAATTTTCTTCAAATTCGAACAATTTGATTCAAATTTCGTAAAAACTGGAGATATCAGGGTCTCCAAAAATCGGGCACGCGTTTTCGCAATCATCCAATATATGAAAACATTATTTTAAAAATACAATTTTCCGTCCTTTGCCCCACTAGAGAGACTTTTTAACTTTGCTGGACTGATTCTGTTTCCTCGAATGATTACCCTAACAGATGCAAATTTGGAACGTTGCACCTTGTTGTATGCGAATAGCCGCAGTCAATCAAAAAATAAAACGAAAATATGGCAAATGATATAGTTTCTTATATTAAGCACCATTTCTTCTTCGAATTATTGCTAAGATGAGAAATATTAAATCACCCATAAGTAATGCGGTTTCTCAGAGTATTATAACGACGCAAAAAATAAAATATATTATTTCGTGTTTCAGATTGTTAAAATAGAAACATTTTATTTTGTGGTTCAGACGGTTAAAATAAAAATAGTTTATTTTCGAAATTATATATCTTCTTTAAAAACTATTTTCTTTAAGCAAAATAAGATCTAAACTATTAAATGGTATTCGAAATATTTATTTCGCCAAATAATGCCCACGTCTGAACTAATAAAGCATTGTTGCATTGGAAATTCGAAGTAACGGGAAAATCACGCCTGCGGAATTTATGTCAAAGCATTTATGTCTTTTCACGTAATGTGCAACTGCGCATTTACGGTGTTTTTTATGGAAAGTTTATTACGTTTGACGGGATTTGTCCGGGTGCAAATGCTTATTTTACTGCGGCTGCAGGTGGGATCTACGAAAAATTAAGTTCTCAATAAAACCGAATCTATAAACTGTGAACGTGAATCGAATTCTATATTAAATCTATTAATGTTTAAACTGAACTGCTTGCGTGTCGATTGACATTTTATAAAATACCGGACTGACGTGATCCATTTCTCATTCGAAATTCACATAAATGTAGAATATTTCAGTTTCAGTAAATCAATTATTTGAATACATCGTTCATAATTCTCTAATAATTAAGCGGTATAATTGTGGTTTTTTAGTATTACTTTGTAACTACATTTTATTCGAAGCTATCGAGTATATACTCAGAATTATATTGACGTGAAATTAACTGTGATGAGAACTTGAGTACGTCTCGCTAAAAATGGACTTCGTCATCAAAGAACCGTATCTTACTCTCCTAAAATATCAGTGCCCTTTCATCTTTAGATTTCCAATAATTAACAAATGGCATGGGAATGGTTGTCACGAATAATGGACACTTTTCATCCCGACGTTCAAACCGTTGGCGCAGAACGTTGCCAAAATGAACGTGAATGGAAGCTCTTTAATCCATTGGGATCCGCAATGAAAGTTACTTCAATTATCCTGTATCAATCAAAAAGAAGTTCGACCGAACCAGTTAATTTATCAATTAGATCATTTCTTAACATAACTTTAAGCATAGTCGAGGGTTCTTTATAGAGTACAGTTGTGCTTTATAATAATTATATAAATATTTTTGAAGATTATTCGATAACTTTTTTCGCAATTATCCTTCAACATTGTATTAACACTGGAGTACTACACAGTGTTATCTGTAGACAGCGGATTTTATGAATTTATCACAAAAATTAATAGATGTAACTTAGAACAGGAAACGCATTAGAAGAAGTTAAAAATAGTATTATATTATTTCCAACATATTAAGAAAGAAAATAAATGTTTACTTCACTGCAATTTGTTGTAATTCGCATAAAAAATTTCTATTTTGCATAAAGATCCGCTGTCTAGTTATATACTCGTATACTCGTATACTCGTTAAATAGCAACTACGAATATGAACATATTAAGTAGCAGGACAACGACAAAAATTGTCGAAAGGATTGCTCAACACCTGAAGATGTCTCGAACACCTCGATCCCTTAATTTCATACGTCCGTGTAATAATTGTGACCGGTTGGTTTGAACGGACACTTTTTGCCAAGGGAGACAGAAATTTATTATGCGGAGCAACAAGTGCGAACAAAAAAGTTTCAACTAGAGGATCTGTTTGAAGAGGCTTTAATTTGCTTCCGAAGGTGATAGAATTTAGATGTTTTACGTTCCCGCGTAAACAATGTCGATCGGCGGGTTAACCGACGTAAAATGAATAGCCAAACACGGAGGTTGCATCGGTATACGTGAATAATGTATGCAGAGCTGGTGAAGGTTGTGTTTTGTCGGTGGGACAGCGGAACTCGTCGTGGGAATACATAGGTTCACCGGCCGTCGCTTAGGCCGGGACATGTTTATGGCATTGCGCGTGGCTTTGGGGTGGAGAGTGTTGCAAGAAAAACGCAGGGAAAATATATGTAGGTGACATCGCAAGAATATACCCGCTGAGAGGATCAAGTCCGGTCAGAATGGCTCCCCTGTGTTTCGGAAGCACCGGTTCGAACCGCTTTTGCCACCGGCAACTTACGACGCAAGAAACATTGTACACAAAGCGTCCCGCAAGCCTGATATCGAAAGACACCCGGAAAATATAGAATACTATTTTTTTCATATCCGCCACTTGCCACCGAATACCATATCGAACATTTTATGCATTCGTGGGGAAAATTATACGGTCCAACTTTCAACTTTTTCGTGACGTTTCGATTCTCACTATGTGGTTCTTATATATAATAATAGAGTTTATAATATTATATATAATAATAGAGTTTCTCGCGCTGATTCCGAATCTGCCCTTAATGTTTCTCCTAGACGCACAGTTTTTGAGAAATTTGAGTTTGATAAAAGACATATTTTTCAACTTTAAACAAATATTGTGATGTTATTATAAAAGATAGTAGACTTTCCCGAATCCGTGATATTCAATATAAACAATCATTAAAGACGTAGAGACACCACTTTTGCACCAATTTTTGAGGATATTTTTGAATTTATCACAAACAATAAGGGTCGAGCGGAAAATCTAACTATACCACGCGATAGAGCAGACTTTTACCTTGAGAAACCACCATTTTAAGTTTGAAACGTCGACGTGAAACGTTTTTTTCGAACCAGAAAGCAAAATATCTTCGCCCGACATGAGTTGCTTCCAGTGGCCCTCACCACTAGAACGGGCGTTTGCCGCGCCGTATCTCGTCGAACATGTTTAAACAATCATAATGTATTAATAATGGATACCACTGGATTCGGAAAGGTCTACAGAATCTTTTGCTGTAACGAACAATTCAATATCTATTATAATAACATCACAATATTTGTTTAAGGTTGAAAAATATGTCTTTTTTTCAAACTCAAATTTCTCAAAAACTGTGCGTCTAGGAGAAAAATTAAGGGCAGATTCGGAATCAGCACGAAAAACTATAAGAATCGCATAGTGAGATTCGAAACGTTTTTTGGCTGTTGGACAGCATTACTAGATAGCATTTTAAACAAATTAAAAGAGTCTAGTAGTATCCATGTACCATTTCGAATTTATTTAAACGATTACAAAAGAAGAACAAGACATTTTTATTTTGCACGAAGATTCACAGTCAACTCGTGAAAATTTCAAGTAATGGGAATGTCATTCTATTTTGTTTCTTTAGAATACAACACAATTTTTCATAGAATTATACAGAATACAATTTTTCATAGAATATTATAGAATTCATTTTTTCATAAAATGCTATTTTTTATATTATGCCTACAATATAATATACTTTTTATTCAGCCGGTCAACTAAACATGAGCATATAAAAAATATTGTTTGCCTTCCAGCTATTAACGACAAGAAATTCTAATCAAATATTCTGAAGCGAGAGATTGAATCTGGTTTTATGACAAAGATGATGAAGAAGATCAGGTCATATATGTACATCTGAGAAACATTTAGCTCAAGTGTCTGCCTAAACCTGGTTAATTCTACTTACGGCAGGCAATGCTGGAAAAATGATTTAGTTATACTTATCTATCACGATGACTTAACACTAAACCTACCGAGCCTTAAAAGTAACTGGTACATTTTCCCTTATAAAAATAACAAGATTGATTTTATTTAGACTTTGTGCGGTTCCTATTGTAATACGTGCTCTACTAAAGATATCTATACAACCATTTCTTATAATTTATTAATCATTTTTATAATTTCAATAATTGTTAAAAAATCTGGAACCGGTCATTTTGACTGATGATGGTAGGTTTAGTGTTAATATACGTGAATTGAGACAAAGAATAATCCTGGAACATGTTAATAATAATAATCCTGGTCTTGTTAAAAATAGTCCACTCAATAATTTTATACAAACTTTAATAATCGCCTTCCTGTAAATTATTCGGCAGAACTAGCAAGCACATGTAAATAACCAATGGTCTGCGATCGTGTTTGCACAAGCGGCCACAGTACGGCGCTCGTGTTCCAAATAGCTGGTAAAAGAGCAATTCTCTGACCGGTTATTATGTTTCGCAACAGGAAATTCCTGGGTAGCGAGGTTGAAGTATTAGAATGTGGGATGGCGTCGGCGGCAGTGGCTATATGAAAAAAAGTTATGTACAAAATATCAGAAGAATATTTTCGACGAGAGGCTCGCCCTCAAGTGTAGTGGGCCCTTTGCATTTCAAGAATACCAGTTTCGGTATATTCTACCGTCTCTCCCTCGAACCTTTCCGCGGTTTCCCTTTGCCTCGTATCCACTCTCCACGTCCCCCGACGTCTCGGCCTTTTTCTCTTTAATTTCGTTTGCCGTCAAACTTTTGAGCGGGCGAGCTTTTGAAACTTCCTGATAGGAGAACGTAAATACATTGTTCAAAGACTGTGGCCGTTCACGGCGATCCGCCAGCCATGGCGGATTAAAATATTACTGGCTTGTTTTAATAGCGTTCCCGGCTCGTTCGTGCTTGTTATCGAAACACGGTGTTAACACACTAGAAAATAATGTTTGCATTCTCTAAACCTCCGTCTGCAGCCTTACTTTTGTCGACGTCTACGTCCACGACTAATTCTTTTATTGTTCTAGGCTTTTAAAAAATTGTTTAAAATTCTGGAATACGCGTATCGAAGTCCCTATTATATTAGGTCGTTCGGAAAGTGATTTCGTTTCCTCATGGGAAAATTTAGAATAAGTTTTATAACATTTTGTTCTACGATCCTTTGCGATTTTCCAGGCACTTACAGATCCCGTGCTCATAGAATTTCTGTTTTGTGATAGCAAAAAATTGAGTTGAGAAAAGGATAAAGAAAATCCGTAGTCTAGTAATAACAAATGGAAGCAATGCCACCTCTACACGAAAAACGGAATTACTTTCCGAACGACCTGATATAATTTTTCTCAGGGCGTAAGCGACCCTGGTTGCCCACGGATGGTTAAGAATTCAACAATATTGTTATTTAATTTTCCATCACCCGGACACGTCAAAGCGTAGAGTTTTATAAAATGTTGGCTGGAAACTCTTTGATTAGGTTGTCAAAGGGTTGAGAATTCCAGCGACGGATGTTCAAGAATCGCAAAATAAATGCCCGCGAATGACGCGTTGGTGGAAGAGAAAAAAAATAATTCTTGTTGATAAAATCGGCAGACTCGTCGTTCGTGTAATTTATCGGTGGTCGTGGCTATCTGCGAGGACCGAGGGAAATAATTACGGCATTAGGGGACGGGTGAGCGCGTAGGAGGAAGAAACACCGGCTGTTCCATGTAGGGGATGAGAGCGAGTTGCGTATTAAGCTTTATTCGTCGATCGCGGACTCGAAGGGCGGGAATGGGGGGTTGGACGGTGAATGGTGGTTGGGGAAAAAAGCGCGAGAAGAAGTCAGGACGTGTCGAACAATCAGTAACGCAAACAACGAGGCGCCGCGAGTACGTTTCTTTTCGTCGATCGGTTATCAGCGTGATCGTCTTCCTCTGCTCCCCGCGGAGTTTCACCCCCTTTCATCCCCCTGTCACCCCCGGCCCGCACTGCGGATTGCTCCGCGGAAACTTCGAAGATTCGTCAAACCTCGCCACTACTAACAGAAACGCCACGGGAGAAGTTCGAGTTGGAAACGTTCCAGCTTCCCGCTGGATCCAGTTGCTTTGCTCCGGTCCTTTTCCTTCTCTCTCCCGATACACAGGGCCGGGCCGGAAGGAGCACCATTTCCCTCGAACCGATAGAAATGTGATCGATGAGCTGCTGAGACCCGCGTTTTGATAAGATTCAGCCCCGACGACGGGTTGCATCATCGTTCCCACGATTCCGCCGGATATGGACGCTCGACAGCGGAAACTTCGCCGGATTCCGACGCGGATCTGATCAACTAATTGACCGGATGAACGATCGAGATCGCGTCCGCCCTGGATAATGATACTCTCGATGGGATTGCTCTCAAAAACGCCATCCGAGAGAGGGCTCACGCTGAAACCACTAACAAGTGGCCAAAATTCAAAATTGCATGGAGTCTCTCTGAAAGTTGTTAACACCTTGACGTCGGAACACGTGAAAATAGTTAGGAGCATAACTGATCACTAGACAGCGGATTTTATGCATTTATGACAAAAATGGGTTCGTACTATTTAAGACAGTGGAGGTATTAAAAAGATTTAAGGCCACCAGAGTATTCGTTCCACCTTAACAAGATAATCAAGAGAAGAATGGAATTTTTATTTGGCTCCTGTGTCTTGCAATCAAGGCAAACATTTTTTATTTTGCGTAAAGATGTACAATCTACTGATCACACACACTTTAAATCAGAATAATTTTTTTGTAAATGGACCAAACGACTTCAATTTCTCTGTAAGGCTAAAAGAATTAGTTTAGTAAATGACGTCTAAAAATATGTTTAAAAAATGCATTTGGTCGGAATTGTGAAAAGCAATAAAAATTGATTTTTACAACTTTTTTAGCTGGACCAATAACGAAAATTTAAAAGATGTGTTCTGTTTACTCGTATAAACTATATACGTCCTGAAAATTTCGTTGAAATTGGTTAATTGGTTTACGAGTTATGAACGATCAAAAGTGGTAAAAAGGCCGAAAATCATGAAAAATTGCAATTTTTTACCATTTTTAATCTAACCAATTTCCGAGTAAACCAATTTCAATGAAATTTTCAGAACGTATATAATTAATACGAGTTGACCAAACACATCTTTTAAATTTTCGTTATTGGCCCAGCTAAAAAAGTTGTAAAAGTCAACTTTCACTATTGTTTTTCACAATTCCGACCAAATGCATTTTTTCAACATATTTTTTAGACGTCATTTACTAAACCAATTCTTCTAGTCTTACAGAGAAATTGAAGTCGTTTGGTCCAGTCATAAAAAAGTTATTCTGATTTAAAGTGTGATCAGTTATGCTCCTAATTGTACGTTTTTTACCTACCGTCGGTTTAGTGTAAAAATACAAATTACTCTTTGACAAGAACAAGAAAATTCCAAAAATATGTATCCCCTATTTTGGTCCATAGATTACATACATAAAGTTACATAAATGTCGATAATCAATTAATAAGAAATATTCCAAAACAAAGATGAGTTTTTTCGAGGGCTATTTTCATTCCTTAACATGAATGTCAGCAGCTAAAAAAATATAGTTGTCTTTCTTTCAACAAACTATATGCTCTATAAATTTCATTAAAATCGGCATGTTACACTTTGGCAATGTCCCTAGTCAGTCAGCCAGTATAAATGCCCGACGTCAAAGTATTAATTGCCAAGGGAAGCACTGAAGGTGATCGTCTTCAATTTTAATGTATAGGGCCATTAAAAAGTGTTCTTTTAAATTATAAAAAACGTCGTTCTTATTACAATTGACAATTTTTTACAATTTACGATTGTTTTTACAATTTTACTCACCATGTGACGAAAAGTGACAACTCTAATCTTACTAGTGGCTAAAACTCGACTCGTGTAAAAATCTTGAGAACGTCATTTTAACGGTTTCTTCAAGACCATTGCATTTTTTTTCATCATAACGACCTACACTGCATGACCTACAATGACCTTGAAAGCGAAAAAACCAGTTTCAGGTGGAACCATGCAAAAGTCATGTTGTCAAGCCATTGATCAATGTATTCCAGAAATGTTGAAAATCTTAAATACAAATATTATTGGAACTTTAGCTTGGAACTTAATATTGGAACTCAACGTTAGCAATGAACCTTTGTAAAACTGCTCGCGTTAATACGTGAACTGTGCTAACAAATTGTAAGTTGACAGATCGTTGCGAGATAAATCGAAGAAGGACATCTCTCTGTTGTAAACCATTATCTTTTAACCCTTTACAGCTCCGTGTTACTTTAATGTTTCATACTGATATATTTCTGTGTCTATTATAGCTCTATTTTTAAATGTCTTGTTCCGTTTTGTTTTCTTCGTAACAAAAGTCGTGCATCGCTATTGTAAATTCTGATTTCACACGTTTTTAACCCTCGCAAGGTAAGGTCTAATAACACATAAATAGTAAGGTGGGGTCTCTTAGACTCGTCAAATGAATTTCATAAATAGCCTCGTTTTTAATAAATTTGGGATAAAGAATAACACAGGATAAAAAGTAAACAAACTGATTTAATTTTATTCATATAAAAATTCTTTTCAAAAATCTGAAACTGGGGTCTCTGAGACTCCACATTACCTTGCGAAGGTTAACAATATAAATGTAGTCAGGCAACTGTTTCTTAGACATCGCATTCATGAATTGTATAATAAGTCTTAAATTCAAACACCATTGGAACTTTATAAAATAAATGTAATCAGGCAACAGTTTCTTAGGCAGTGTATTCATGAGTTGTACGATTAGTTGATATTCCATAAAATCTGTATTAATAAATTAAACGGCCTATAGTCTGTGTTTCAATTACCTTGCGAGAAGCAACAGTTACGGCGAGTAATCGATAACGCTGCGTCAGAAAATTTGACGCAATCAAAGCAAGTAATTTGTCATCGTGTTGCACCTGTTGTATACGCGGCCGTATCCAACAGATTTAATGTATTATCGATAAATGCTGATACAATGATTTATATTCAAATTGGAATTAAAGATTCATAAGGGGAATTGATTATGCATTTCGTGCGCGAACATTCGCATGCAAATCAGTGAAAAATTGCACGATTCGGGAATCGACCGAAGTTGTGGAAGTTTCTGCAGTAGTCACGGTCCGGGTATAGTCGGACGTCTTAACTTCGTAGATTCTCTTCTGCGCTATTAACTTCTTCCTTTAATGGGACACATTTGGTATGCATGGGGTAGAATAAGCAGTAACTTTACACTCGTTTCCCTTCGCTAATTGCTCTCGATTAATGAAACTTATTTGTTGACTTAATAAAGTATGGGAGGACAGAGGCACTATAATAGTTCCTGTATTTGTCA
This sequence comes from Lasioglossum marginatum, assembly GCA_028455795.1. Classification (NCBI taxonomy): domain Eukaryota; kingdom Metazoa; phylum Arthropoda; class Insecta; order Hymenoptera; family Halictidae; genus Lasioglossum; species Lasioglossum marginatum. The sequence continues at coordinate 2,967,029 of CM052269.1, forward strand.
CTATGTTCCCTGTTATGTGTACGAGTTATCAATTTTTATCAACTTCTTAATTATTGAAATTATAAAAATGCTATCATAAGAAATGATTTAATAAATATTTTTATTAGAGCCCATATGATAATAAGAACCGCGAACAGTCTAAATAAATTAAATCTTGTCATTTTTATAAGGTAACATGTGTACATTATTTTTATAGCTCGAAACTGCCGGTTAAGTTACCAGTTTTATATTTTTCATTGCAATTATTGAATGAACGAAGTTGCTTACGTGGAAATTGATTCGATAAATTTCCTTATCCAAACACATATTGTAATAAAAATCGGATAAAATATGAGCTTTTAGTGCTCGGTAGGTTCAGTGTTAATGACTGTACTATATTGAAAGGACGGTGAATAATTTTCCTTTCAACAATATTCTTCGAAGAAATAATTAAAAATGTTAGATTTCGAATGAAATTGCTGCCTTGTTAAGGCATTTTTTTGATTTTGAAAGACCTATTAAGGAATTGAGGTAAATTGTTAAAATCGGTCAATTTGGTAGTTCGCAGCCCAATTTGTTCGAATTCGGTGTTGCAAATAAGAATCGTGATATTGATTTCCACAAGGGCGAGAATGAGTCACAGCTCCAAGCCTGAGTCTCTGGAATGCAGTTGCATAAAATATATACGGGGGTGTTAGATCGAACTCTTACAGAGGGTGTCCCTGATCCAGATTGATGTCCCGCTAGGACATCCTCAACGTACCATGTAATTTGGTCCTTTTTCATTTCGAAACGGCTGGAATCGATCATTCGACGATCCTGCATCTGTTCGGCGTCGGCCATTTATTTTCCATTCTGATTTCCATTCATCTTTCACACGCCTATAACACTTGACCACGATCCATTCTGTCCTGTACATACTCCTTCCATCGCGCGTCCTTTTCAGAATGATCGTGTGACGAAACGTAGACAATGCAATCGTGCAAAGAAATGCACTGGTTCGTTTTATTTGCTGAACCACAAGCAAAATATCTAAACGAATGTTTTGGACAAATCATTGTTATGAATTTTCGTTCTTACTCAAGTTATGATACTCCTTTTTATGAATATTAACTCACAGAAGTGGAGAGCAGATAAATATTTCATCCAATTATGAGTTATATCGTCTCATATGCAATTCCTTATATAATAATTGTTATACAACTGTTGTAGGTATTCTGACGCATAACAGGGCAGAATATAAATACACTAATCGCTGTAGACTGCAGATTTTTATGCATTTAAGGTTCTCAAAATTGTTGTGGACAATAATATTGCGTTTAATTCTATTAATAAAGGAGAAAGTATAAAAATGTTTTATCGATAATTAATTTATCTGGTTTAAACGCCACAAATGATCGAATTTCTCTGTCTTTCTGCCATCAGAAACGAAAGTGAATAAAAGTTTGAAGCGTTATCGCTCCCCGTATTTTTTCATGCAAATCGCGGTAATAATGTTGCTACGAATTTTCTTAATCTCGTTTTCATTCATCGTCGACCGGTTAATATTAACGACAGCGTCGCGGCAGTATGAATATTCACAGACGAAGGGCCTGGTCTTCCTCTCCCTCGTCGTAATCAAGTTTTCGTCCGTTTCTTTCCTCCGTAATTAGCAATGAACACGACCTGTGACGTTTTCGTGACGCACAATATTTTAAGACAGCGAGCTTGATCAGAAGAAATATTGACTATCCTTTATCATATAATTCTCGGTTTTCTTAATTTCCTAAATCTCTAAGGTTTTTAATTACTCTGCTGTTTGCTTATGAAAATTGTGTAAATAGATTAACAGAAGTTAACAATTTCTAGCAGAAATTAGACGCTCTAACAAGCACGGTTAATAGCAAATTTCTTAATGCACGACTTCTAGTCTCCTAAAAGGTTTTTTTGTTTTAATAAAAATTATAGACAGTTTCATGGTATGTGCTGATGTTTGTCATAGTAGAGTTGTATAAATTGTTTTAGAAAATCACAATAATTATCACGTTTTTACCACGTTTTTATTACCTCGCTTTCTTGTCTGTCTGTTTGTTTGTTCCGTACAAATTTTGCAATTGATTTTAAACTAATTTCCCGATGAGCAAGAGACTTGAAACTTTAAACATAGCTCAGAACTTTAAACATAGCTATTAAAAATTCACAATCACAAATTTTCAGGATTATCTGTATGGGGCTAGGAAAAATTATTTTATACTTCTTAGTCTGTCTTAAATTATACTTTTTAGTTCGCCTTAAAAACGTGATATATTAAAAATATTTTTTTAAATAAATAATTATTTTGGTATGAATTCTTTTAAATTACAACTTGGTGTCGAAAACAATAAAAATAAATTTTTGCCCATCTCCTATCTCTTAGAACACCGCGCAACCGGCCGACTCTATTTTCTCCGTGAAATTGTAATTTTAACCTTCCCTCTCGCCGTCATCTATCGTCCTTTCTCCAGCATCCAGAACGGCAACGTTCTCACAATTACTTTCTTCCATTCTCTGCGGAGTTTTGTCTCGTTCCTTCTCGTTTTGTTTGGTTCCATAATAATTACATTTTTTTACCGTGCTCTCTGCTGCTTTACCTTTACTAAGAGACTTTCACTCGCACACGCTCGCAGTATTATCTCGTGTAATGTGCCCCGCTTATCAGGAGTATTCCTTGGGTTTCGAGGCGCAAGGATGTCGCTCGAGAAAGATTAGGCGAGTATTGTGGAGGCATTGTTGGGAGAACAGACGATTCTTTTCAAGCCGAGTATATATATTGTGTGTTCGGGGAACTTATCGATGCAAAGCGATCTTGAAATCGTGACGAAACTCTTAAGCAAATAGAACTGGTAGATTTCTGTTCGAGGGTGTTTATGTTAACGTTTATCTAATTGTTTACAGTATAGTTAACAAAAATTATGTAGAAAATGTGAAAGGAATATATCAAGATAAGATTATGTTGCAATTCTATTTTTAAAAAATAGAGTCGATCCTTAAATTTTGCCGAATTTCAAATGACTGTTTTGCGCGTCGAGGAACAATAAGAAACAGTGATATAAAAAATATATGTTGCATTCACAAATTCTTTGAGACAATTACTGAAATTACAGATCCACCTTTTTTAAACATTACTCTCTGACAACCATCCTATACACAGTTAAAATGATTCTTATCACGGAAAGCAGAAACTGATTACATAGATTTCGGATTTTATGCATTTATGACAAAAATGAGTATGTGTAATTCAAAACAATAAAAAGATTAAAGGAGTTTAACAATGTCGATATACTATTTTGACCATATCAAAATTATTAATGAGCAAAATCATTTTTTACTTAGCACTTATAGATTGCAATTGACGTACACAAGTTTTAAAATGAACATTTTCTTCATTAATTGCAACAAACAGGAGTCAAATAAATGTTTCATTCTGCAATTAATTTCAATGAGTTGAAAATAATGTGTGCATGCTTTTAAATATTCTCAATGTTTATACGAATTCGCAGTCTAGTAATCATTCAAATACACTATTATTTTATTAAAAATGAGTTGTGTGATCGTATCATCACACGTAACGATACTTTTTCATCTTTACCATTTCGATCTGCTGGCAATAAATCTTTTTAATTCGTCCAGAAGAGAGAAATCAAAACTTTCGAACTGTCCAGACTGCCCATTCGTTTCCTCCAATAATTCTCCATCAGCGAATTTAATTTTCTCTTTTACTTTTGTCCCTGTTTGTTCCTTTAATATCGTTTCCCGATCCTTCTCGCGTTACCAGCACGAGTACGAGCGTGCGCACGCGAAGAGAGCACGCTCGTAGCGAAACAGGAAACTCGCTGTTAAACATTACCATCGCGAACACATCGGATTGCCCGTAGAATTGATGGCTTCGTCGGATTTTATCTCCACAGTCTGCGGTGTTCTGGAAAGTTCCAAGCTGCACAACTTGCTCGCGAATTTTTATCAAGATTCGCTTAATGGCGAATGTGCGCGAGAACTTTTAATTAAAGTAATTTTACACCTTCAAATCCGCGTGTGCGGTCTTGTAGTACCTTTCCGGGCGCAATAATGAGTGTTTGCTTGTAAACTTGAACGCAGGAAGGCGCGGAAAGTGTTACTTGCTGGCTAATTATCCAGCCCCGGTAATCGTCTGTTGATGGAACTTTTTCAGCCAATCATCGCAGAATGAAGTACCTCGTTTTCTGATGCACTTCGCTGCAGAAATCGTCTTGCACAAATTGTTCCTCTCCGTCATTAAATACCCGCCCCTCCCCTAATGTCAATATAATTTAATCGAGCGTAGTTGAATAATACTACACAGGGTGTCCCAAAAATGTTGTACTTACTTTAAACCAGTGTTGCGCTAATTTAAATACATTGTAATCGAATTGTGTAATTTAGTTATATTGTATTTTATATACTGTTAAGCCGCGGCTTTGCAGATAAGGATCCGGGATCCTTACAGGATCCCTTAAGGAACATAATAGGAATAAGGAACATAATATTTTGAAAAAATCGAAAATTTTTTCTTTTGATAGAAAAATTACATTCGTAAAATTTGAACGCGTTTTTCTCAGAGGTGCGTTTTTCAAAACGGTGTACAAGATATCTCGAGTTCTACCTTAACAATTACATTAAAATTGTACAGTTATCTTCATTATAATATCTATTAGGCATTAACGATCGATTTTTTTCATTTCCCCACTACTTTGTTAAATATAAATAAAAAATTAACAAATTTTCTACCGAAATTCAGTCATTAGATTTAAAATATCTGCCATTTTGTTAATTTTCACAGGATTTGTCAATGCCTAGAGAATATATCACAGTTTATGACATTCTTGGGATTTTCGATATAGTTAATTCGATTTGTGGGAATCCTGTACACCAGTTGACCATCTGGAAGAAAAGATATTCCAAGCAAAGACGACGAAATGAATAAGAACAAATTATTTTTTCAACATTACAAGCATTTTTTATAATTCATAATATAGTAAACTGAAATGCAAAATCTTATATTATTCGATAATTCACTATTTTTTTGTACTTTTGTAAAATCTTATATTTTCCCCACTTGTTACTGTGTCCTAACCCCTTAATTAAATTGCTAATTACGTAAATCATGAGTGTAATCGAAATACAATGTAATTGAGATACAATATACTGTAAATTACTCAAGTGTATATTACTCGTTCAATGTTAAAAATATCTTTCATTTCTATCCGTGTTTCTTCCGTTACACATTCACAGACCACTCAATTTTATGTTTATGTTTATGAGGATGTTTTCTTATACGACGATGACCAACCTTCCAAAATGCAGCAATCTTAGTAACAAGATGTTTGGACAAAGAGTATTCATTAAAATCAATTTAAAACTTGCTAACAATAATCGCTATCAGTGAATATGACCGCATAGTGATTATTGCCACATGAAGAATGTTCTTTTTCTAGGTCTTTCCTATTAAATAGTGTTACTTTTTTCTGTAGTAATTTTGTCCGATGTCCTATGACTTTCTATAATTTATATTTTTTTTTCTGAACCGAACGTAATAAACAAGTTTATTTTTGATCATACAATATGAATTTATGAATAATAACATGCTCATCACTGATACTAATCTTTTTCTTTTTCCACCTCATACTTTTCTTATATATATTTCATAATTACAGTGTACTTTGTAATTGTATTTCAATCGTAACAACGAATTACATTGTAATTTAATTGAATGAAGCGACTGAATTTCGAATTAGGAAATAATTGAATACAAAGTAATTGAATTACTTTGTAATTATAATTTGCGGCACTCCTTAATAACTCCTGCACAAAGCTGCGGAGAACATTTTTGCAAAGGAAAATGTTACTTCAAATGACCTCAGGAATCGCCCATTTGAGGGAAGTAGATTTTCGAACACCCTGTACAATATCGATTACATAATTTACCGATTTTGAAGGTGCGGATTGTTTTTATAAGAAAATGACAAATATTTAGAAATTGTATGATTGACCAGACAGTGGTTTTAGCAGAAATACGTAGAAAAACTGCGAAGATTAATGCCTATTAAATTAAACCTGTGCGACATTCGTCAGAAAAAATACAATAGAAATGTCAGAAGATATTTAACAATCGAAATACATTGGCTAATGACTAAATGCGGGAACAATGGACGCGACGTCATTAATATCTATTTCGACTGTCACGCTACCCGCATGCGGGTTGCACGGCTTTTAGTTTAAACTTGAATATTGATCCACGTAGTAAGCTAATCTAATAAAGAACTCTTTTTCTCTCTCAAATATACTTCCCAAGATTCTGAAGAGTTTATTTTGTCGAAAGACGAATTATTCTTTCTTATACAGAGAAAACATCGAGCAGACATGAACTTGTTCTAGTAGCTAAACATTCATAGCAGAAAAATAGAATTTTATTTCGATATAAAAGAACTGAGTAACATGCAATCGGTCAGAAAATTTACACTTTACGAAAATCAGCAGAAACAACAATTTTGAACTTTTCGAGACTATGTAACTATGATTAAAATTAACATGTTCTTTCTCTGAAAACATGGAAAATTCGGCAGGTGAATGTACATTTTTGCGACCGACAATATTTGTTAATCGTACCTGTATTTGTTTAGTTTCGCGCGGTCCATTCTTATGTAAATTTTAGGTTAAGACTTTTTTTTTTGTTATGTTTTCTTTTTGTTTTTATCAGTTATACTGTAAAAACTGTATACATTTGTATAAAAGAACCTCGGTCGGTATATAATAATAATAATAATATTCAGCAGACGCTGTTTGAATGTTCGTTGCCAGTCCGTCTCGACGTTACCCGACAAGCGGTTAATTTGATCTAAGGAATTTCTAGACCGGCGACGTCGTCAGAGTGAAAAGATGCGAGCTCTAACCCTTCTTCACATCGCCGATTTTACGAAACGTCCTCGAAGTATCGTCAGAGGTAACGCGGAGGCCTCGTCAAGGGAATAAACGTAGGCGGTAGAGACAACCGTAGCGCGGCGCAAGGGTGAAAAAGGGTGAAAGGGCACCACCGCGGAGGTATAGCAAAAAGAACGCCGTTGGAAGGTGAGCCGAGCGGCACGCAGCTGCCTGCACTTATAAATCGCTTAATCGCTGTTTTTCACGGATCAAGAACTTTAGAAAAACTTCGCCGTTCCCTGTCCCGATTACGTTCCTCCGTCTCTCTTTCCGGGGGCCACTTCGCAGAGGTCGCGTCGAGAATGCTTGATGCGAGCGAAAAGCGATCTACGGTTTTCGGTGCCGTTTCCCGCCGATCCCCGAGACCTTGCCTTCTCTTCACGCTTGCGAAACCGTGACACCTTTAACCTTGTCGGTGCCCAACGAGAACCGTGCAAAAACGAGGAAGAGGCTTACCTAGAAACGGGCTGGGAGTATTATTGGGAGCTGGGAATTGTATGTATTTTCGACTCTAGTGAAATATTGTCAATATGTATAATATTGAAATAGCCAAAGTCTTAATTGTGACTACGGAAGCATCGTTAGTAGGGCTATTACTTTCCTTCGAAGGTCGAAGATTTCGAAGCTTCGATTTCAGAAACTTCCAAACTTCGAAACTTCGAAGGCAGTGAGAATCGAAGTTTCGAATTTCGAACCTCCGTAGTATTGTAAATTATTAGAAGATTGAAAAAAACGGAGTTTCTTTTTTTAAATCTAATTTTCGCGCTAATATTTTTATTTATCAAAAATCGTGACATTGAAATTTCGGGCACATTGAAGACTTCGAAGACTTCGAAACTTCGGATGCTTCAAAACTTCGAAACTCCGAAACTTCGAAGTTCCATTCGTTCCTTCGAATCCTTCGAAGCTTTGGAAAAGTAACAGCCCTAATCTTTAGTGGGGACATGTGGCGCCAGATTAATTGTAAGACTTGTCTCCTACTCTACCGTACTTCTTCTACGATGCCATTCCCCCACTCCGTGGTGATGAGCATCCCCACGCTTCCGCCACGGCTCGGTCACGTGACGCGTTTCGTCTCTGTCGTGCACTTAGACCATATACAGAATAGAGCTCAGAGTTGGGCATTCATCGATTAAAATTTTAACCAAGATTGATTGATTAATGTGTACGATTAAAAAAGTAATCATTGAAGAATGGACGATTGATTCAGTCGATTGATGAAGTTAATCGTCATTAGCTCTTGTAAGTGAGCTCTCACTAGTTCAGATCTTGTAACCAGTTATTAGACTTCATGAGATACTCGGGTACCCGGGACACGGCTGTCTTATGAGATACCCGGGTAGTTTTGTTCTACCCGGGTATCTTATGGGTAGGCGCGCAGTGGCTCAGTGGATAGAGCGCGCGAGTGCGGACTCCGTGGTCGCGGGTTCGAATCCCGCCGCCGCGCCGGCACCTCTGGAAATATTTCATGTGCCATTTAAAAAAAAACTGTGGTGCCCAAGGTGGTTCGGAACCCACCTTAAAAATAAAAATTGCAGGTCCCGTCGCTTAATAACCTAGCAGTTGAGACGCGACGTAAAAGAACAAAGAGAAGGGTATCTTATGGGTTCTCGGGTACCGGGTTATCCCATATACCCGGGTAAAAGTTGTAGCTTTCTGACAGGGTGGGCCGGAAATCGTAGTACAACCGGATAGGGGGTGATTCTACATGCAAAAATAAGTCGAAAAAAAGGAATAACATTTTTTCGTTTGGCAGCTCGTTTCCTAGAAAATCGAGTTTGAAAATGCAGCGAATACACGTGCTATTGCATAGAAATCATCTGACGCGTCTGACCATGATCAACCAATTCTACTTTCCGCATAAGCACGCGAACCTCGCGGAACTTTAAACTCGATTTTCTCGAAAACTAGCTGCCGAACGAAATAATATTATTCCTTTTTATTATTTTATCAACTATCCAGCTGTACTACGATTTCCGGCCCACTCTGTATACTTATAGACCCGGCATAGGATATGCATAGGACGCAGTATTCCAAGGTAACGGAGTATCTGGTGCCCACAAGTCACGTCACAGATAATTCAAAATGATGGATAGCGATATAAAAGGCAATAATACCTGTGTTCACGTCCCCGTTGTATTTGGCCGACAGCGACTTCCTCGACACTATTTCCCAAACATATGTTTTCATCGACATTCTTCCAACGAAATAATTGAAACCTGCGTGAATCACACAAAATTCGCGCGTCATTCAACGTTAAAGAGTGTCGGTAGATTACTGAAGTGAAAACTTCTTTAGGCGCACCACGTACACAATTGCTGAGTAATGAATGAGTCTGACCCGTCACGCTCCGAGGTGAAACGGTATTCAGAGGAGAAACAGACAGGTGTGCAATTGCCATGGAAGTTTCCACTTCGATCGTGCGGTATTATGCGCACAGTATTGGTCTGTTTCTAAAAATCCATGAGAGGGGCGGAGTTATGAAAAACTGGTTCGGAGGAAGGAACTACATATCAGTTGCTCGACCGCTGGAGCATGAAAATTATTTTCTGAAGACCGTCGGAACGCAATTTAATGGGTCATCGAGCGCCAACCATGCGGCTCCCCCGCGTCTGTTTCGAGTATCAAGGGAGGGGAAGCATCAAAGTTTAAAAAGCGTGGAAAGCCAGCCGTAGGCATCGCGGAAGAAAGTAATCGCGGTAAGCATACCGTATCTGGCCCGTGGAATCGCCCGGAGCGACGACGGGAGCTTGGAATCCTCCAGATTTTCATCGATTCTGTACGGCGCGGCGTACGGTTTCAGGGGCGGCCGCAGCGTTCCCCACGTTTCACGTTGGATGACGCTGCCGGCTGGCTGGATGGCCCTTTGGTCTCGCCGAGAGTAATGATCGCGCGATGACGGCTGTCAATATGTTACCTCGCGCCATCTGACGTTCGTATCCCTGTGCTCTCACTCTGTGTTTCATTACGCTGCTGCCCGGCAGCCGCCTGTTCAAATGAACGAAGAACTTTCTCCCCGGGAAAAAAGCTCCCACCTCGCGTGTAAGTACATACGTACATTCGTTTTCCATCGGGACATGCAACGCCCCGCTCGAAATCCGTTGTGGTTTTTCTCTTTGTGACGTCATACGACAACTAAGGCGGAAAAAATTCTCAGTGAAAGTTCCAGTCTTTAGCTTTAATTGACCCACTTTCCTAGTTCACGCTGAATGGCAGCTACCCAGCCACAGCGTGGCTAGCACGTTTTCCTGCTCTGAACTTTGCAAGAACATCTTGGACGAATGACTGAACAAGTTTGCGGTTGTATGTGAAACACATGTCGTTTGCAGAACTGACGTCGTTTGCGAATTAAGAATGTTGTAGTGAATTCGTGATCACAGTTCATAACTTTGGCAAAGTTAGCTTTAAAAGAGAATCCGGACACGAGACCGGCTAAAATTGTATTTATTTCGGTAACGACTCATACGGAGAAAAACTTGAAGAAAAATGTGTTCAATTTGACTCAATCTTTTAATTTGCAAAGTTCTGACGGTTGTTGTACTATTACCCCATCTCTCAAAATGAATTTAAAAGACGCAACAAGTCTTCAGAGAGTTTACTAAGATTAATATTGTTGAAATAGGCAATTTATATTTCGCGCTCCTTTATATCGTGTGAACACATTATAATGTATACTATACGAGTCAGGTAAACATCCGCGTAGTAAAGCGTTCGATCTATAGCTATCGCGCTCTCAGCCAACTAGTGCAGCCTGAACTGTTGCCTGAGTAACTCGTGTCTGTGCTAGAATAAAAGCCTTTATATTATATTGCCACGTGCAAGTAATATGCCGTGCGAGTTCGTAATCGTCCCTCGCTCTTTTGAGAATAACAATAAATATATTTGATATTTACTTAGACTGAATTGGTAAATAGATGTATAAAAATCTGATATCACAGCATTCGTTAAGAAAATATATTCAATATTGTATTGGGTTGTGTAATAAATTCCAGCGTTGTTTGTATTTTATTTTTTTCCCGCAATTTTTTGTTTTGTTAGGTAGAGTATATATATATACGCATTCGCAAGTCTTTTTCTTGCTCTACCAACATATCTGCTTCAATTTTTCGAATTAATTAATTTTAATCAATTTTCAGGCTTTTTCAATGGAAGTTCTATTGAAAGGAGGCAAAAAAATTCATTTTCGACATCTGCTCGACATCTCACTCAAGTTGTGTGGCACCCAAGCTCCAAGTTTTTGAGAAAAGCTCATGGAGTGAAGATGGTTAGCGATGGTCTTGAAGGCACAGCCCATCTTTTCGGCCAACTCTCGTGTTGTTTGACGATCATCTTCCTTCAGAAACGTTTTGAGACGATCTTCGTCGAAGTTGGAAGGTGCGAGGTGCGTCGCCAAGGTCCAAATTGCCATTTCTGAACTTTGCAAACCAATCTTGAGCAGTCCTCGGAGCTATAGCATCTACTCCATACACGTCACAAAACGTCGCGAGCTGCTTCCGTAGCTTTTTGACCACGACGAAAGGCGAAATAGAGCAGATGTCGAAAATGAATTTTTTTTGCCTCCTGGAACTTCCATTGAAAAAGCTTGAAAATTGATTAAAATTAATTAATTCGAAAAATTGAAGCAGATAGATTGGTAGAGCAAGAAAAAGACTTGCGAATGCATATATATACTTTACCTAACAAAACACAAAATTGCGGGAAGAAAATAAAACACAAAAAACGCGGCAATTTATTACACAACCTAATAAAAATAAGAATTCCTTAAGGATGCAATCTCACGAAATTCCAAATACACAATTCTTGAAAATTTTCAAGTCGTAGTTTCTAATCATCCTGTATGCAGCTCAAATGATTCCTGCAGTATACTGGAAGTCAGCCAGTAATCAGCGACAAGAATCATTCGTATCACTCGCCGGTCTGCATCTACGTTGTTCGTCAACTAATCAGCGACATCCTATCCTGGAAAGTTCTGACGTTTGCGTGCACCGGTGACGAGAGAACGCGGCGACAAAGAGGGATTAAAACGAACCAACAGATGTCGATATCAACTTCGATTATCCGTGTAGGCCGTTTCTACTCCGTCCCCTGTCTATTCCCGCGGGACAATAGTGAACCGATCGCTGTCTGTCAGAAAGCCATTTGTAGGCGTTGGTGCGCACAGACGGGCTCGGTTTTTAATTACACGCTGCATTTGCATTAGCACGACAGTCTTGGTGTTCACGAGCGTCAGTGTTCACTGTCCAACCGTCAATCACAAACTGTTGCACCGGGGCCGGAGTCTCGATTCGGATGTTTCGGTTTTTATTATAGTGATTTTTCCCTATTGCAATATGTTGGCCAGGTGCAATTTTGCGAATTCCATAGCCCTGTTTCAATGGCCGAAGAGCAATGCGACTTTTTCAGAATTTTTTAAAATAAAACCAATCAATATATCGACTTGAAACTCTGCGAATAAATGTAACAATCTTTAGATAATGCAGATATATTATTTGTTTGGAGAAATAGCGATTGCATCCAAAGAATCCGGAGAATCATGTTCACGCAAAAATTGACTACGGTACTAACTGTACCGATTACTGCGGTATCATTAGTGGGAGTCACTGTATGGTACATATTGAACTTAATTCCATCCCTAGTTGGCACAGTCGGCCAGTTGACAGTTGGCGCGCCGGGCCGACTCTGCCAACGCGCGTCTAGGTCGTGCTCTGATTGGTCCGTGTTTTTCATTAACAACCCCTTAACAAAGCCGCGGACGCCATTTTTGCAAAGGAAAATGTCGCTTCAAATGATCTCAGGAACCTCCCATTTCCGGATGTTGAAGGAATTTTAGGACAACCTGTATTTGATGACATCTATTGACGCTGTCTGCAAGAAAACGTGAAAAGGTTTAATTTAAAGGTCGATTTTGATCCCCTCGGCACTCGGACAAATTACAAAAACGCAATTACACGGACGTCGTCCATCAGATGCCACCTTGGCCGCGCCATGGCGAATGATTTTACAATGAATTAACCTTTCATTGCAGAAATTGTAGACGAACGGACCAGTGTGGCGCGGCGAGTCGTTGCTCCTGTTTCTGTAATTAAGGCGCATTCACACGGGTTACACTGGGGTGACATTAATTTAATGACCCTTGATTGCTCAGCGTAGTAATTGACGCGCGGACACGCACGCTAGCCCTTTTTATCGTTTAGGATGCTTGTTCTGCACGGATGTATTGTGCTTGGCTCTGTCGTCCGCATGCACATCTAAATAATTCGCCTATTATCCGGTCGAGTGCAAGGCCAACCAATTCAAGATACGATTTGTTCTTGTAAAACACCTTGTGAATAATGCCTCCCCGTTTATTCGACCGTTTAATCGCCGACACGACGCGATGCGCCCATTGCAATATTTGCCTCATTTGCATAGTTAATCGACTTCGAGAGATTGTTCCCACCCTATGATCATATACTGGGTGTCTCGTTCCAACATTCACGTACCTGTTAACGACACGAAAATACGATTATTTTCATTTTTATCGTTATCAATAAAAATTATTAGAAGGTACACTTAATTAGACTGCGGATCCTGGTTACCAAATTTTTCGCATCATTTTCAAGGAACACGAATCAAATAGAAATTTCTTTTTTCTCCAATGGTTTTCTATCTTGCTTTAAATTGCATCTACTTATTTACAGTAGCGGACAAAATTGTATTGTTACTTATATTAACATAAATACCTTTTTCATAAATAGGTCTTAAATTAATGTCCGCAGCAAATACAGCATTGAAAGTTTCATGCGCATTCTGCCAAACACTGTTTATGTTTTGAAAGAGTCTAGCTTGTTCGTAGATAGAGTGCGAATATATGCGTAAATGTTAAGAACAAGTGAGAATTGTTTAGTATCTCTAATAAAATGCGATGATCTACTGAAAAGATAGTCGTCTTAAACTTTTGCCCGCTATTGTATGTCTGAAATGCATGAAATCCGTAGTCTGTCAATTACAAAGTAATTAATATCGTCAATTACATTTCTAAAAATATTTGTCTCTGAGGAGGTTATGTCATAAAGTGTCAAATTGATTCCGATTAAATTCCACCGATCAAGAAAAATTCTAACAGGATGTAGAAGGGAACTATCGACATGGTTCGCGACACACATTAACGAAACGTGAGAAAACAATTTCGATGAATTCAGACTTCTCTGCAAAATGTTGTTTACATCGATTTGCTATATGCAACGTTAATTGCCGAGCATGCAGTGTTTTAAGCACCCTGTATAATTCTTCGCCTGGCAATCCGTTTTCCTCGGGGAACGCAGTGGTAATTGAAATTTGTAAACGGGCGGAGCGGAACTCTCGAGTTCTATTTCCGTCGCAAATGGAAGGGAAGCCCATTCGAAACGGAAATCGCCGCGGTTCTGGGAGGAATCCCGAGTTTTTCCAAGTCGGAACATCCATCACGACGGCCGAGCACTTTCCGTAACAATCCGTTATCAATCTTGCTAATGTCGTACCGTTTCAGCCCCTTATTATCATAACGCGGTGCTCCGCTACGCCTCTCAATGAATCGGAAACCTTGAACAACGCTCCGGCATTTATTTCTCCGTCGATGAAGAAAAACGCACGTTTTTTGCCTCTCGCAACAATTCGCAGCCTCCTTCAACGCGTTTCTTTGTTGGTCGACGATCGATTGGACCTCTAACGAGTTAGGTAATCGAATTCGTTTTGCGAAATGCGCAAGCTTGATTACCCTATTTCCTCTGTCTTCATGTCTTCAAAACAGCAATAATTTTCTTTCCTTGACCTTTAAATTTTATGTAGCATTTTATATAGTAAGATCTTGTTCAAGTGGGTCATAGGCAAGTTCGCGAAATTGATCTAAGAAAACGGGGACTTTAGGATCCAAGAAAATAATCGTCTATCATATTTATAGAGCTTTCACCAACTTATTTGTGGCATTTTTCTTATTAAAATGACACTAAACACGATAGAATTTGAACTGTATTTAGTAGGGCTGTTACTTTTCTTCGAAGGTCGAAGATTTCGAAGCTTGGATTTCAGAAACTTCGAAGGTGATGAGAATCGATGTTTCGAATTTCGAACCTCCGTAGTACTGTAAATTATTAAAAGATTGATAAAAACGGAGTTTCTTATTTTTTAATCTAATTTTGTTATATTTTTATTTATCAAAAATCGTGACATTGAAATTTCGAGCACTTCGAAACTTCGAAACTTCTAAACTTCGAAACTTCGAAACTTCGGAACGTCGAAACATCGAAACTTCAAATCCTTCGAAGCTTCGGAAAAGTAACAGCCCCAGTATTTGGTGGTTTAACCGTCCGAGTGCTGTGCCAGAATCATTTTTGACCAGGAACATCCAAATTGTCATTTAAGTACTCAATTTGTGGCAATTAAACAAACTGAATAGCTGTTTCATTGAGGATATCGGAAAGACTAATGGGTCTACACGAGATATCAGAAGTAAATTTTTAAAAATTATTAATTAGAGCTGTGAACGGTCCTAAGCATTGCCAATTATATATATAGCTATAAAAATCGTCCGTTGTCCGAGGGTTAATTGACGGTATGCAGCAAATTTACGTCATCAAGGGACTCGTCAAGGGTCACGATAGATTAACATTCTTCTTTCCAGACTAAATATAGAGAAGCGTACGTTACAAAATAAAAATCACAGCACGATGCTTTTTAATTGAATGGTTTCAGAGGCCGACAGAACCGTGATAGAAATAAATATTGAATTCACAATGCTCAGGATCCAATTGAAATGCAAGAGGCAGTGTTCAGCCGACAATAGGGATGTAAAAAGCTGGAAGCTTTTATCTTGGTTTGGAACAATTGACCAGAGCTGCGGTCACGCGCGCAAGATTCATTGGTAACCGAAGACATCTTAAGTCCATTGTGCTCGAAGGCCAGTGGATATATGTATATCTGCTCGATCTGGTTAGTCCATTATCCCTGGCCTGACGATCGTTTACGCTTCTCCTCGAGTCCACAGACCCCCGGGTTCAATTATGAACGCTAGCCAATTGGAAAATAGCTCCTGGGATATGCCAGTCACTTCGCGTATGCGTGACCAACCCTCACACCCCGCCTAGCTCATTGAGGAAGAACGAAAGGCGGGTTCCCCGTTGGAATGACGGAGCAGCCCGTGTTTATGATGCTACTTAATTAGGGTGGGGACCCAGTTGCACGGCGCACATCCACTTCTATTCAACCCTTACGCCATTTTCATTTGCATTCCGGCCTGGAGTAGCGCACTAAACGGTAATATTCTGATCTCGATGGGAGGATATCATTGGGTTGCGAATGTCAGCGCAAACTTGCATTCCGCTGGCCTGGTTTATTTTCGTTGAACCCTTCAACCATTTTGTTATGCATTCCAAGGGAAACTTTGTACGTTGATAGTTAATGTTCCGCTTCCGATGGAGAGAGATTAACCCTTAGCACTCGAGTGGCGACTCTGTGGCGACACCAAAAATTGCTGTACCATTATTCAAAATATTGTTTACATTACTAAATATGTTGGTATCTAATGAATTACTAAACATTTAAGTATTGTGTGAGGTATTATATCAATTTAATATTCATACAATGAAAAGAATTAATATAGAATGGAATTATTCTAGGTCGAAAGAAATGTTGAATTTTCCAGTTAAAATAGGTCCGAGTGCAAAGGGTTAATAATCGAGCAGTGAACCTTTATATGAAGTGACACTCTTCTGATTCGATTATTTTATTGGATTCTTACGAATTTGAACTTTGTTTATACAAAAGATCTTGCTCTCTTCAGAACTAAGTATTTAAGACAAAATTTTGTATACAATGTACAAATGTACTCAAATTGTTATTGATACAATGTTTGACACTAGGACTACGTGAAACTAGTAAAAATGGAGGGTCCCCTTTCCTTTTTCTGTAAAAACGCCTTGATGACAAATTATTTAATATCATTTCTTTGGGCATATGTTATAACTAGACTGCGGATGTTTATGTAGAATAAAAGTTGTTTGAACAAATTGCAAAACACAAAAGTCAAACAGAAATTTTGTGTTTCCTTTAATGATTCTTAAAGAATATTTAACAAGTGTTTTTTTAAGCTGCTGACGTTTATGTTACGGAGAATATGAAAATAGCCCTCAATGTTAAGGGTGAAAACACTATCTGTTAATATCTCGGGAAGTAGAGGGTCTAGGACAATAATTTTTCTTTAATTTGTGTGTTCTCGATCAGGGAATGTAGACATATAAAAGGATTTAAGAAAAAATATATGTGTGTGATTTGTTTAATCAATATTTAAAAAGATCCTCTTTTTTTGCAATATTTCTTATTAATTCTGTATCGATATTTATGTAACTTAGTGTACGTAATCTATAGACCAAAATAACAATTTTTTTGTTTTTGTCATTTAACAATAATTACTAAATATGTAACATTTTCCGACCACATAAGGGCGAGAACTGGTTGGACTTGTTTCGCAAATGAATAACATACATTTTTACAATATTTGGTACTACAACGGCTGAATGCCGTTAGTTAATTTCTGAATATTAATGAAACGCGTTACTAATCACTACCATTCCGTAACGACATAGTAGTTTATGGTCAATATTGCATGATAGTTTTTGCCGTAAGACATAATTATGGTGTGTTTCAAATTTAAAAAAATCATTGTCCTAGTCCCTCTAGTTTCCCCAGATATTAGTAAAAATATGGTTTTTATCCTTAACTTTGAGGGCTATTTTCACCCCCTTAACACGAATGTCAGCAGCCAAAAAAGGTGTCAAAGATTTTTGAACAAACTACTCTTTATAAATTTCATTAAAATCGGCGTGTTACACTTGGGCAAAATCCTTTGTAAGATTGTTTGGAATATAAAGTTTCTAGAAAGCTCAATTATTTTCGAGTGGTACAATTTATGAAGTTTCGGATCGGTCCCATTCTATTTTACGTTCGTCGAAATCAATATCGGGTAACTTATGAGCGGGGGTGTAGACGGAAGTCAAGTGAACTTGAGAGGGTCGTCGGGTAATCGTATGAATCTTCGTTCTCGTGACACCTCGCGACCGACAGTGGTCAATAACACCGAGGAGCTTCGTCGTTCCGAGACGGAAATCGTCTGTCTCCTTCACCCTTCCCAAGTGTACTCCGAGGATTTAACGGAGCTTCTCGAAGTGTTTACTTACGTTGAGCCTCGGTGAGCAAATTTGCTCGGGCGAGCTCTCTGATTATCCGTTCGAGGGGGTCGTGAAAAAGCTTGAGGTATAGTACGATGCATATAAATTGGAGGTTAAGAGAAGGGAGAGGGGTCCTCAGGATTGTAATTTCTGGTTACCTCCCTGTTTACGTTAGTGTTAATTACCCCGCTGCTTGATTGTCCCCCGAATCGCTTCCCGGCATAGCGTCGCGTTACGTAAAGAAACGTTTCGGACGGGTGTTACGTGTCGCTTTCATTTCCGCATCTTAATTGTTTCGTCGTTCACTGATATCGACCGATGAATTAATTTCCGACACCTTTTTTAGCCTTCTCGATCAAGTCACTTTTAATTAGCAAGCTGTTCTATCATTGATTACGGCGACCCCTACGCTCAATAATGAAAAAAAAAATCAAAAAATTTCTTTTTATCTTAACAAATTCTTGAGTCTTTCCTGAAAAGATTGATATCAATTCCCAAAAGGCATGTTTTTTTTTTATTTAGGTAGATTTTTTTCGAAAACTAGAAAGCCAAATTAATTAAAATTTTTTCTATCTGTTTAGAACATCTATCTCATTATTTAAACCGTGTTTTGTGAAACTAAAGGAGCACTCGGACAGGAGAAAAAAATTCTAAAGTTGAAAAAAAGGAAAACAGATGTTATTGTCGAGACCGTCAAACATTTCCCGTTGACTATTTTTATTTGGAAACATTTTAAAATATTCCCCAATAGATGAGGAATGAGACGGAACCAACAGTATGTCTTTATCTCTTATAGTTTCTGAGAAAAACGTACCTAAAAAAAATAACAAAAACGTACCTGAGGGTCCTCTTAAGTATCACTCCTGGATCATCGTCATCGCCTCAAACATTTCTAATGTCTGGCTTTCCAGCTGATGTCTCTGGTTAACGCTTTCACTACAATGAACGAGGTATCTCGCTTCCACAATGTCGAAGAAACGATGCTATGGACGAGATATCTTGTCAATTCTTCTATAGTCGCAAAAAAGATTGTACACGTTGAAGGCAAAAGAAATATCCCCTCCACTGTTGCCATCTGATCTCGGCTCGGGTATATCGGTGTGAACCACTACTAATCGAATTACAAAACTTCTTTATTTTTCATTATTTTTTTATGGGACTTTCACCAACTTATTTATGGCATTTTTCTGATTAAGATGACACTAAACACGATATAATTTCAACTGTGGTTAGTGGTTTAATAGACGATGAAAGTTTCAGGCGCAAGGAAGGACAGCGGATGAGAAAGAGACGAGTTTTTCTACGTTCGGCTCGGTATTTGAAGCTCAACAACTATCTGTCAACAAACTGTGCGAACGAAACTCCCCGAGGCTCTTGCGACTATAGAGGATTTACTGTATCTCGTCCACGGTAGTGAAAGAGTTGATATTCTTCAAGATCGATCAAATTGGATATGTTCTGAGTATCAATAGGTTTGACGATCATCGAGGAAAAAGAGATAGGGCAGGTGTAATACAACTCACCTCTCTCTCTCTCTCTAACAGGGTGATGACAACGTGTTCTTCTCGAATTGTTGAGTCACAAACAATTTCAGGACGAAATATTACGCAAAGGTCGCAATAAACTGTCGCATGAAAATCAAGCGGCTGTTCCGCGGAAACCTGCGGGAGCGGGGACAGGATGGTATCTTCGTGGAAAATTTCATTATTCTCTGCTTGATGGAAAAAGTTTCCCGTCTCTGTGCGGCTTCTCTCTCGATCGATACACAGATGGAACGCTGATAAACGCTCGGACGAACCGGTGCGTGCATTAATCGTCGGGAGCTGGAACTCGTTGCGAAGTGAAGAGAACTTTGCATTCGTAAAAACCAACGACGCGCTTGTCCTGCCCTGCCGCGAGTACTCGCTCGATTAAATCTCATTAAGTTCCCTGCGAAATTATTATTCCACCGATTTCGACAAATATTTTCCTTCCGGAATCGCCGAGCCAAGAGCCCCTTAAGCCTGCTACATTTTTGCGCTGTTCCGAGGTGTACAGTTGTACCGAATGGGCAGTGAACGATTCAGATTTTTTCTCCAACAATCTAGATATTGTTTTTTTATCAAATTCAGAAACTTGTGCGAGTGATTGTACCGGTAGACTGCAGATCTCTATGCATTTATAGCTTGTACATATTAACAAGAACTAATAGCATTTTTATTTTACTTTTACAGTGAGAAACCTTTTAATCGACGAAGACAAATTTTTCCCAATTCTGATTTTTATTAAATGATCGATGAAAATGAAAATTTGCTTAAAGATTCGCAGTCTAGTATCAGCTATATTAATGTCTTGTAAATTGTCTAGTAATTTGATTAATGTAATCAGATGTCTTATTATTGGGTTGGCAAAAAAGTAATTTCGGTATTTCAAGGTGAAATGATGACCTGAAATTGCGCACTTGGATCAGTTTTTTACCACGTTTTTATTAACTCGCTTTCTTGTCTGTCTGTTTGTCTGTTCGGTACAAATTTTGCAATTGATTTTGAACTAACTTCCCGATGAGCTAAAGACTTGAAATTTTAAACATAGCTCAGAACTGGATGACAATGCAATACTAACTCGCTTTCTTGTCTGTCTGTTCGTCTAAAATGCAGAAAACAATTATTTAAATAAAAAAAATTTTTGATATACCACGTTTTTAAGACGGACTAAAAAGTATAAAATAATTTATCCTAGCTCCATACAGATTCCTAACCCCATACAGATAGTCCTGAAAATTTGTGATTGTGAATTTTTAATAACTATGAAAATACTTGTAAGATTAGAAAACTCACACAACAGTTCATATCATTTGCAGTGCAATAAAATTGTTAGTGACTTAGGTGAACTATTCATGCATCAATTGCATGCACCCCACGTTTTTCGTTTTAAATCTTCATAGCTATTAAAAATTCACAATCACAAATTTTCGAGACTATCTGTATGGGGCTAGGAAAAATTATTTTATACTTTTTGGTTCGTCTTAAAAACGTGGTATATTAAACATTTTTTTTTGTTTAATTACCGATTAGGACTAGTAGTTTTATGAGCGAGGAATTGTGATGCTACCAGAAAGATGGCAAAAGATCATCTAACAAAATAGAAAATATTTGATTGATTAAAGTTCATTATTTGAATAAAAAAAAATTGGTGAAATTCTATTTTACCTTCAGATACCGAAATTGCTTCCTTGCCAACCGAATAGTTTTGAAATAGTATTCTTAGTAATAGAAAGGACTATTAATTTCTTAAGCAGGTATGACGACATAATTCGTCATGAAATTTCTAAAATATGATTTGGTCTAAAATATACGAGATATACAATATTTGCGTTATAAAAACAATTACCCATTTCGTAACACGAATTTTGGCCCACTGTACATTAAAATTTACGGTTTGATAAATCTTCATTTGAACTTATTGTTAGCTCAAAATGATAGGTGTTCGTTACTCCGTCAAAATATCAGCATATGCCGCAGCCGAATAGCACTTTTTCACCAGGAGTTCGTTTAGCATCGCAGACACGAGGGGGCGAGAAAGTAGTAGAATACTTTTTCGCCTTTGAGCGAAAAGTTCCGATAGAAGCAGGGCAGGGAGAAACTTATTACAAATGTGTCGAAAGGTTATACGTGGGGAGCGACGTCGTCCAACCTCCTATCCTCAATTTTTATATGGAAATCGAGTATGTCCGTGGATCAAGGACGAGACTGAAGCATGATGTATCTTGTTCTCAACGATCTGACGTAGCCGGGATAGGATCCTCAGGGACACCTATCGTTGGGGCGATGGCGTACAGGAATCGTTCGACTAGAAAATTTTAGCGACGCTCTCATTTTTATCGGTACTGTCATAACGAACACGGGAGAAGTGCTTAAACATTCTATACTGCTCCATGTAAAGTGATACGTTTCACGTCCTTACTGTATTTTCTCTGTAAAGTTATACTGTTCGCAAAAATGGGAACTTTTACAAAAGAAATATAATCTTTGTATTGATGTAGAATAATAATCTTCGGCATCGTGATTCAATTTTGATCAATGCTCTGAAATTTAATTAGTTTTAATAACTTGGAAGCGAAAACAAGAGTGATTTGGTATGTACAATATATTTTAATATCATCTTTTAAATTTTCTTTAAAAATGATTTCTCGTGTCTCAGGGATTGTGCCTCACGACAACGATCAATTTCATATATTTTCATTCTGATACACCGGGGTGGGCACGCAGAGCGACACCGTGACAATTTCACAAATTAAAAAATTATTAAAGGAATTACGATAAACGGTTATCCACAAAGGGTGAAGCACCCACAGAACCAGTTCTTCCATGCCAGTACAAGTTTGCAAGAAGTACATGACTTGAGTGGGGCCTTGGTTCCCATCCGAGGATCATCCATTTGGTATTCACGAGTCCGAAAATAATTTCATCCCCGGATCCAGCTCCGGGGGAAGGAAGTTTTCAGGGCGTTTTACGACGTCGTTCTTGATGTCTCGTTCTCCCTCGTAGCTCGGGATACAGACTAATTAAAACTGCCAGAGGATGCACGGTGTGGGCCAGGGAAGAAGGGCACGTGGCCCGCGATCCACGGCGTCATGGCAGTCGGTTGACTCGCGAGAATTTCATTTTCTAGACGCCTTGGCCGCAAACGCCGGGGGTGGAAATTATCGAAGCATGAGCCACGAGACGGTTTACACTGCTAGATGCGAGGTGCGTGTCCGATAACCAAGAGTCGTCCTCGAAACAACATATAGCCAAAAGAGGGTGCAACCAGCCGTTCCTCTCTTGGCCCACCCACGCCCACCCTCTTCTGAAAACGAGCGACGCACCCGGACATGTGTATCGCCACATGGCACGTCCCTGTTAACGATGCACCGGCAGGAATGGCGATCGAGATAGACGCAACGGGGATGGCAGATGTTGCCACGTTTGTGGTAAACGCTACTGCTCGCGAGCGCGCGCGCGCGAACCCGTGCACACAGTAATTAGTTCATAATTGAAACAGCCTGCAGCTTACCCCGGCGAGGAACCGATGCGAGCATTCCTATGCAATCGGCGCACGGCCGACGCGTGCACGGGGAATCTGAGGTGTACGCAGGCGATCGCTATCACGGATTGGCTGACGGTTTCCTTCCGCCCCTGGACTCGGTGCTCTTAAGAGGGGGAATAATTAGTTGCCTCGTAATTAAGGCGGAACAATATGTGCGCGATGGCGTGTCGAAATTATGGTGGCGAGGGGAGATCCGCAGTTTCGCTACCAAATTTGTTGGATCGAAGGTTTAGGGTGTAGAACTTTCTGTTTTGAAAAATTGTGGTTCGTACCGGTAGTAATAAATATTGTTGTTGCTTTAGTTTCAATGAGGTTGTGTGGTTCACTAATCTCTTTTAATTATATTATAGAGTGGATGGTGCGTTTATTCGCAACGTTGAAACCATGAAAACTTCTGTATTATGTCAGTGAACATTATCTAAAAACATCGGCAGTAAGTGAATATTTCTTTGTTTCGGCTATTTTCAAATTTTTGTGTCCGCTGGAACAAGATTCGATTTCTAATTTGTTATTTGAATTCATTGCTTCGGAGCACCGTGTAAAGTAAGAACGACGGAGCAAATGATTTTCGCACGGCGCACAGTGTCGCGAAATGCCTGTTTTTTGGAGAAAATTCAATAACTTTTGTTCTGTTCATGATAGACATGAAATAAAGTGGGTTTTTTTATTTATATTGAAAGCAATCTCAATATATGATATTATTATAAATATAGTCATTTATTGAAACATTGTAAAACGATATTTATAAACATAATTTTGTATTATTGCTGGTTTTTAGTAGATGAACTCCTCGACACACATACACTCTTTTTCTGCTATGCCGTTCGCAACTAACTAAAAATAGGACCATTCACTCGGAACTAAACATTCTTCAATTATACTTCGCTTTTATAAACAAATGTGTAATCATACTTAATTCTTGGCATGCACCGTGACTTAGTACGCTTCTTTCCACGGAAAATGCTACAAATAGGAGTACTTATATGTATAATCAAAGCTTACTATTTTGTTAAATAACTCTGTTCATTGCAAGCGATTGCAATTAAAACTTATATAATATCAAAATATACTATCTTACTAATACGACGCAATCAAATTCCCAGGATGTTTTGAACAACTTTTCTTTATCCTTTTCTAAAGATTAGGGAAATTAATAAAACTTGATGGTTTCATTTCAGGTTAATTATTACATTGCATATAAGTATTACAAAATTTTTGAAGATGAATTACAATTAGCCAACCCTTAGCCATCATTTTCTAAAAAGATTATTTCTTACGAACGTCTTTTGTTCATAACACAACGTAAACAAGTTACACTATGAACTGATGTACTATTTGATCTTCCTAATATTCCCTTACAGATTCGCTTGTAATTAATTTCCTGAACTTTCTGAATTTTGTTTTCAAAAAATGATTTATTTGGACATTTTGACATAGTATGAACATAGTTTTGAATCGACATGGAGCAGTGACTTTTTCGATTTTTGTCCATGGTTCTCGACACTGTGCGGCAGTTTGTAAGGGTGGGTTATTTTTGTAAGCCTTCAGGGTGGTCTAACCCCTCGACTGGAATAGCTAAATAGGAATACAATTTGTCCCATTTGCTCGAATGAACCCGCAGCCAACGAATCCGACACCGAGCGAATTAATAAATGCCTCCGTTAGAAACAGCAGTTCTGTCTCGGGGTGGGTTATTTTTCTGTTGCAGGGGCAGGGATGTCTGTCGAATCGACACATGATACGAAGGGTGGTTTTCGTAGTGAGACGTTCGAAGCTCGTTCCGCCGATCTTTCCCGTTCCCCTGACACGCGATACTTTCGATTCTTCCGTGCATACGTTCACCGGAGGCCCTTCAAGTTTTAAAATTCCGCAGTTGAACGCGATACGAAATCAATGCTGCCTGTCGAATACCTTCCAGCCAAAACCTCTAACCTCCGCAGCCGCCGCTGGCGTACACGTGAGAACACAGGCAAACACAGAACCGCCCGCGCCCCCGCGTTTCGTCTCCACAGTTCGGATATGACGTCACGCTTGCCGAGCTCCGAATCTTGGTAGCCGCGTGACTGAAATCGGAATGAGATCAGACGACCGAACGCCGTAGACGGAATCCACCGCGACAAATACGGGTGATAGGATTCCTTGTTTTTCGGCGTAGACTGCTGTTAGCGAAAGTGCTACTGACACGTTTAAAATACACAGTAATACTAACGTTCTGTGCCAAACAGTCACGCTCTTTATGTGTTTTATATTATTTTGATTAAGCTTCGGAAAATTTTATACCCAAAGCTGAAACGTATAGAGAAAGTTCCCTTAGTGCCGAACGCTTTAGGTTCTTAAATAAATAAGAAAAAACAATGTTTTACTCGTTTTATTCTATATTATTGATAAGTTAGCAGTATTAGAAATCCAATTAATGGAACAAAATAATCAACATTATAATAATAGTTAACTTAAACAAACGTTAAACTTTGATATGTGATTTTGAGAGATCGTTAAGTGGCATCTTCGGTCATCTCCGTTGCTTTCCAAACAGACTACGCAGAGTCTCCTGATTTAGGTTTGTCTCTCTTAGTTTCAGTGTTTTGATCTGCTTAGACTTATTTCCCAAGTTATTATTCATGTTTAGATGTATCTTTTACCCACTGAAGAAAACCGTTCTGTCCGGAACCAGGGGACAATGAACGCATTAAACAACAATTTTTTAGTGAAAACCAGTGCACTGTATACACAGAACACGAAGGTAATTTAAAAAGTACTTACAACAGGATATACTAACACAATTCACGTGTCTTTTGCCCAAGAAAATTGATAATTATAATCCTTTATAATTTGTATGATGCATCGATTTCCCGTGAAACGCAACAATGATCTCCTTAGCTGTGCATACGCGATTGAAGCGTGTCGAAACCTAATCGTTTCTTTTTCTATCCCCTCCACCATTTACACGGAATAACGACTCGCTAGCATTTGAATTGTCACATATACATATATACTACTGGAATTAATTCTGGACACATTTAAATTTTTACTTAAATTTCGCATTTATTTAATACATAATCATTTATGTTTTATATTCTAATAATCGTTTTCTAATTTTAGGGCGTCGCTTATATAATAAAATTAGTAAAAAGACCATTCACAGCCATACTTTTAATATACAATAAAAATTACAATTTCAACACGTTTCGAGGTATTCGAAGCCATTTTAGTCGTTATTCATACTTTTAAAAACTTTACTAAGGTCCTCACTTCTGAAAACACAACGCCTGACTAAAACAATGATGAAACTGTTTGTAAAGACCGTCAAGGCCTTCCTGGTTGGTTGTTACAATGAACCCACGCATTCTGTGATTTGCTATTTCACATCATGTGAATATTTTAAATAAAAATTTTGAAACATTTACAAACCGAATCATGTGAAAATATTAAGTATAAACATTATAGATTACAATAAGAATATTACGGTATCAATTTAGCATAGCAGACTGTACATTTTCTGCACAAATATGAAATGAAGAATATTTTTATTCAAAGTGTTCAGAATTAATTCCACCAGGGTAGCTAATAGTCCGGTATTAGGTGCCGCCCGGCGTTAAGGGAACTACCCCTGCAGTCAAAGGCAAAATTAAGTGGAGACCCTTCAATAACTAATAACTATTCACTATTCAAACATTGAACATAACGACTTAAGTTTCTTTTAAGGTGTCAGAAGGATTAGTTCACTAGGTAATGTGTAAAAAGAATTAATTAAAGATGAGCATTGCTAAATTTATGGTTCACTTTGAAAGCCTCGATCCGTCTTAACATTTTAATAATTGTTTTATGTAGATATTTACAGCAGTAGTCACACACATCGAATACTACCGTACCCTCATTAATGTTCTTATTTGATAGCAATGAAGAATTTTTACTTTTGACATATTGAAAGTATACTGCCCGTGATATGATTGAGTATACTACTGGTACTGGAATGAAAATTAATGGATTATTAATTTATTATACTTATTGTACTTACTTATCTTCAACTTACTCAGAGTCACCACTAAAAATTGTTTCGCATTATTAAATATGTTGGTATCTAATCAATTACTACACATTTAAATATTGTATGAAGTATTATATCAATTTCATATGCAATGAAATTATTCTAGGTCGGAAGAAATGTTTAATTTTCAAGTTAAAACAGCTCCGACTGCAAAGGGTTAATTACTGATTTAAATTGAAAATGTGTCTGTTATGTATGTATTAATTTCGATGTACCATTTTCTTAGCTCAACTCAATATCGATTTTATACTTAATATAAGATTCGGTAGGTGTGACACACGCAATCAAAATTCAAATATTTACGTGACAGGAGTGTGGATCTCCATCGCGACTCGATCTAATTCCGCCACAGCCTACAAATTAGTAGCGTCAATATACAGTTCTATAATTCGTCGGTATTGATCAACATGTCAAATTCGACGGTAGAATTCTAAAACGAATCGGTACAGTAGACAATCAACGGTAAACTGTACTTTACCCCGCTTGTTTATTCTCAAACGGAGCTCTAAAAATTAAATCAACCCTCCCTCTCATCTTCTCTCACCCCTTTGTTTCTTTCATTATCGCGAGTCAGCTTCTTAATTTTAACCCCTTTGGAATCGAAGCGAAACGAGTAATCTTGTTTCGTCGATTGTCATTGTAGACGGGGAATGAAATCAAGTTCTTTGAATAAATGCTAATTTCAATACAAATTCTGTAGGCACCATCCTCAATTTTTCCACCCGCTATATTATGCAAGAACATATTTTAAGAGAAAATCAACGAACATAGAGACTTCAAACTTCCTACGAAATCACAACTATTTGAATATCGAAATACTTCAGATCCATAAATTTGGTGTTGAAAAACTTTCTGGACCCACTACGTGATAAAATACGGATCTGTATATTGTACTTTGCTTCGCCCCCATATCGCTCACCCCGTAAATCAGAGATCGCGTTAACACGGAACACGTTTCAATAATCTTTAGATTTGATATGGGGACCACAAGCGGCGCCCCTGACCCTTTCCGCATCGCTTTGCGTCTTGCCTCTTTCTTATCATGGATTCGTAATCTGCTGGATGTTCATCCCCTGGGCGACAGGGGTGGTAGGTAAGGCAGTGGTAAGGTGGTGTTAAGGCCCGCTCGTGCCGTGTAATGATAATTCATGACAAACGTTATTCATACCAGAAGTTCGTCCGAGGTTATCGCGGCGGTTCGACTTTGGGGGAGGGGGTTGGTCGGGGGTTAACGCAGCCCTTGCGGGCAGCTCGCTACGGGAGGCCGGGCCCGTCCCTGGTCATGCAAAGTGAACCAGGGGTTGTTAGATTAAACTCCAGCCCCTCGCGACACCCCGGATGCCTCCGACGCCGCGACGGGTTAAAAACAGACAGGAAGAGCATGAGTCATCCCCGAGCGAGGACTCGAATCCCTCGTGAGAACAAACAAAATCGTGTGTGCGATTTCGGAGGGCAATCCTAACTGACAGGTCGACGGTGTCTCTTTGTCCCTTCTTTGCGAGATCATTCTTTTCCTTCTAACTTCATGAATTGTCCCTTATCAACTCGCAGTACGATTTATTTTATGGTCACTGGAATTATAACTTCTTTGTCATTCATAATTTCCTAGAAGAAGAAAGTCGTCCTGAAGCGCTTAAGCTGGATACAGTACATGTAACGGGCCGCGGGGTGGATAGCGTCGCCGAGTATTATGATTAGACTGATCTTTATGCAATTATTGCTTCCAAGAAATTTTAAAAATACTAGAGTATATAATTAGACGAAATTTAGTACGATTTTGATTTATTTCTGATCTGAAAAGACTACTACCACAGAAAATAAGATCTGATTTTTTTTAAAATTCGTCTACGAAAATTCCAAATTACATAAACATCCGCAGTCTAATTATGATAAACTATATTTTCGAATAATTACACATTTCCGTTAAGATTGAAGATAGAAGAAAATGTTAAAAAGAGAAAAGTTATACTAATACTTCTTTTGTAGGTCATCGATGGTTTCTGAAACGGCACCACATATTGCTAACTCAGAGTTGGGCTTCAATCGATTTTAACCAAGATTGATTGATTAATGTGTACGATTAGAAAAGGTAATCATTGAAAAATTGACGATTGATTCAATCGATTGATGAAGTTAATCGTCAATCGTTGATTAAAAAAAGAAATCATCGAAAAATCGGAGACTGATTTAATCAATTGCTAAGTTAATCGCCACACGGTCTATCCATAAATTGTAATAAGTAGGCACATAGATATCTATTATAGACCAAATGACAATATATCTTTTTTCTGTTAAGGGTGTAGAAAAAAATGCGTTCTGCACAATCCAGAAGGGGGTAGTGTGGGACTCGGATGGACGGCGTACCCATACCCACTAAAAACACCTAACACCCGGGTCAGTCAATGGACTGCCCTTCTACCAATCTTCTCAATGTCCGAACTAAAAGAGGGACAGGGCCCCGCTTTCTGCATTTTTCCTGTCCCTCTTCATCTTCGGACCCTCCACCACACCAGTTCTTGGCTTCTAACCCTCATCCGTCCCTCATTTCGCGAACTGAATCTGTCCTCCGGTGTCAAATTGACACAGTGACAAAAAAAATCGATAAAATAACAAGTCAAACAATTACTTTTCGATGTTTTTTTTCATTCAAATTGATGAGTTAACATTTATATCTTAGGTTTTTGCGATTATATGTTTCGCATTAAAAAAATAAAAGTCACCAGGTTTCGGACAAATTTACCTACAAATAACAGAACTATATAACTTATTTCGGGAAAATCGTGTCAAATTGACACGAGGGACGGATGAGGGTTAAATGACAATATACCTAAACTCAGTTTACATTTTTTTCAGTATGCATACAGTTTTGATTCCGTATTTCATTTCGAAATTTCAGCATTTAATCATTAATCAATTATCCGATTGACAAAGAATGTAATCGTTAACCGCAATTAACGACTAAACTAGGAATTTAATTGTTAATTGCGATTAAAAAAAAAAACGATTGAAGTAGAAAATTCGTCAATCGCTGATTAAATTTTTGCCCAACTCTGTGCTAACTTCACGGTGTAGTGGCCGATGTCAAGACGAGTCGAACGATGTTGTATACCATGACTTTCGAGTGATCTTGGACTCGTAAATTTTTATGAATCGCTTGCTCGGATCTCGCGACCGGTCAACGCGGTTGCTAACTTCGGCGACAGAGTCGCTGACAAATTTTGCGTATCTGTGAACAAAGGGGCGTTCGTGTCGAATACTAAAGGGGTCCTAAACAAGTGAGTCCGCAGGGGTCGATTTATTCCTCAAGCTGTTCTCGACATTCCACCCATGAGGTAGACTGCATGTATCTATTATTACAAGAGGGCACTAAAGAGTTTCGGCCGGTCTAGTTTCACCGTGGCGCTCTCGTTTCGAAATTCCCTTCGAGTTTCTTCCTATTGGTCCATCGATTCCTGGCGTTGTAAAATTTTCATGCTGGACCGACATCTTATCGCGTTTACAACCTACGTGGCTAAATGCATTATGCGTGATACCGTGGATTCGAACGCGAAATGACCCACCTTACGAAGCACTTGAGGTTTTATGGACAATTTCTCGATTTTTGTGCATTTATAGTTAACACACAAACACACATAGACGTTCGCAGAAATTTACCATTTACTTACTATTCTATTTTCAAACTTTTATGCAATTTGTTCTTATGCATTTTATTTTTATGAATGTTATTTTTATGCATCTATAGTTAACAAACGTTTGCAGAAGTTTACCATTTATTTACTATTTTATTCTCAAGCTTATTAAAGTTATCGAGAACAATAAAGATATGTAATTCAATCGTAGTATTGCAGTTCAACGAATGTGTTCGTCTGCGATTAAAGAACGTTTTAAAAAGCACCTATTGA
The DNA here is from genome assembly GCA_028455795.1 of Lasioglossum marginatum. NCBI lineage: Eukaryota > Metazoa > Arthropoda > Insecta > Hymenoptera > Halictidae > Lasioglossum > Lasioglossum marginatum. The sequence goes on from CM052269.1 coordinate 2,998,153, forward strand.
TTTCTCTTCCTGTCCTCGCCATTTTAATTGAGGTTACAACTTCGAGGTTGGAGATAATTAAAATTTTTCATTCTTAACACATTCTTTTCGTGAATAGACTGCATTACATTTTCTCATTGTCTTCTATCTAGAACATGCCGCACGAAGTAAGCTTCCAGATCACTTATAACTGCGAAGAATTTTAATTTCGTTCCAGAAGGAAAATCTCTCCTTTATTTTCCACTTTCTTACGTAATTCGCTCTGTCGTGAGAAAGCTATAACATTTAGTTAATACCTGGGATGATCTCCACCGTGCTCTTATCAATTTATAGCGGAAAATTGGGTCAAGATAATTTCTCATACTCACTGCTAAAAATCATGCTTCCACTGTTCACATATTTTCAACGATGAATTTCCAATTTTCGTCACCGAAATAAATTGAAGTATTATAATAACAAAACAATAAAGAGTACGTTAATATCGAATGTATGTGGTATTTTAACACTAAACCTACCACGAGGGGTCAAATGCCTCTTTTTAGATTTTTTATTTGACAATTATTGAAATTGTAAAGGTGTTTGCATGGAAATTTATAGAATATACTTTTTGTATACTCCAGTATACAGGGTGAATCACGAATCGTGATCGGTAGAGATTACTCTGTTATTAGCTGTCCGATCGAAAATGTTTTTATCACATATACATGGTTTAAAAAGAACTTTCACGTGATCATAGCAAATTTTTTTGTAAAAAAAAATTTAAAAAGCGATTTTTTGCAATATTTTTTACAATTTTTTTAATGTTATGATACGTTTCCGAATTCGCCTTGAAATCCTCTAACAAATAAACGTATAAAAATCATTAAAAAAAGAGTTGACGAAAAATTTACTATAATCACGTGAAAGCTCTCTTGAAACTATGCTATATCTGATAAAAATATTTTCGATCGGATTTATAATAACAGAGTAATCTCTACTGATCACGATTGCTTCACCCTGTATATTATAGTAAAAATCGCACAAAATATAAATAAATTTAATCTTGTTATTTTTATAATACTATGCACATCAGTCACTTTTGATGGTCGTTAGTTTTAGTGTTAAGGGGTTGTTGCAAAGGGGAAGCTTCAATCTTCAAATGTATGATAGATTTAGTCACGAAAAAATTTTCCAATGTTTATACAGACAATGTAGAAAGACGTTTGTAGCATTTTCGAGAAAAGTATAATGGTTCAACAAAATGTGGACGGGTCAAAAAATATTGCACAATGGCGATGAAAAAATAAAAATGTGAATATATTAAAAAAAGACTCGAAGAACACAGCTGGGTCAAATTCTGAAAAATGAACGTATCCAGACTAAAAAGAACTAACGAAAAATTACTTATGCAATTGAACAAAATATAGGCTCGACTAGCAACAAATATTACACAATCATGATAAAAATTCAATAAATACATCCGGACTAAACGAACTAACGAACAATTATTTATCTGTTTCAGGTGAGCGATGAAAGGAAACTGTGCGAAGTCACTTCCGGAGTCGTAAGTAACTAAGGCCGTGGCGTTTTGTACGCTGCCATCGATGACGTGTAAGCATGCGGGATCTTCTGTTCATGAAAGATCAATAGATTTCCGATATCGGTCATTGAATATGTGATACCGGCGTGATCCAATCTGGTAAAGCCTTTTGGGAATCGGGCCGGTAGTACTACAGGACAGGGCCCCGGCTCCTCAGCCCCTAAGAAAGTGTTTTAAATCTCCCTAGCAGCATCGCCCTGTTCCGGCGAGTCTCTCCACCCTCCCTCGAGCCCTCAATTATTCCCATGGAAACGATTGCCGGGCGAAGCCTTTCAACGCATCAATCTCGTTCGAGCTCTTACCTAATACACAGCGCGGTTAATTATTCCGTCGACTAAAGAAGCTGCCGCGAAAACTTTCCGGATGATCGATAATCTCGGAATTTTCGAGCTGTTGCCGTGCTACGGAGAGGGTCAGTTATCTTCTCCTCTCCTGTCTCGCTCGCGATCGTGCTGCTAGTCCAAGAGGGCCTGCAAGAGCATGCGAAAGCACTTATCCTTTTAATCTTTTAATTACACGCTGGGCCGAGCTCCTCCGCTAATTTCTGGAGAGGCTGACCGGTATGCCAGTAACCGGTGCCTATCGCGCCGCTCCCACGGATCAGTTCCATTCGCCTTTGTCCCGGTTTCTCGCAGGCTACGGGCCGAACATAATTTTTCATACGTCCCGACGATGCCAGCTCCGCTTTATCGAAGCGTGACGAGGCGAAACAGCGAAATAAAAGCGCCGTGTTCGGCGCGAATTCTCTCTAAGAGATCCAACGCGAGACCGTGATACCCAGAATCAGGCGATTCAACATACTCTGATGATCGTATTTTTCTTTGTGCAAAAATAATACATCCCTTCTCGGGATACGTTGGTTCTGCTGTTTTTGGGTATTCATGCGTCTTTTGTAAGCAACGCTAGAGTTATCTTAAGGTCATCGATGTTTTTTTCTAACTATTCGTATTTTTGTAATCACTCCAGAATTTTTTTCAAGATCAATTTACTTTTACCAGATTCAAAGTCGTCAATGGTTTTTTAAATGGAGCTGCTGATATCATTTTAATGAAAAATAGTGCATCTTTTCTTAAGATACATTGATGCATCCACCGTATAGTCCTGATATTGCACCATCAGACTATCATTTGTTTCTGTCTCTACAGAACTCTCTTAATGGTGTGAAGTTGACTTCAAAATTTGCCTGTGAAAATTACATGTCGCAGTTTTTCGCCCAGAAATCACAGAAGTTCTACAGTGACGGGATTATGGTTTTACCTCAAAAATGGCGAAAGGTGGTCGATCAAAACGGCACATACTTGATTTAATAAACTTCATTTGAAATATGGAAAAAACTTGATTCATCTCTGCATTAAAATACGAAGAAACTTTGTGCCCAACCCAATATTCAAGAGCTTCAGTAATGCAATAAAGATATTCTCCGGAACACAATCGACAATTTCCAAGCGAATCTCAGGATAGAAAGTTGGGAACACACCATCGAGCAATGTTTCGCGGTGATCTGGAACGGAAATGGCGAGCAGCGATTGTACTTTTGTGGCCGAGAATACCGCGGCTTTTTATCATTAGGCGAGAGCACGCTATCAACGGAATGGAATCGGTAGAAAATGTAATCTGAAGTTTCATTACGCGCTACAGTAAATGTGGGACGCGCGTCGTAGGAAGTTTCCCAAAGCGTCGAAACTTTTTTCCACGTTCCCGCCCACGTTCTCCTATGTTCTGGCACTCTCGTTTGTTGTACGGGCAACTTATCTTCGCCGGACGTAATTCAATTCTCGCGCGCATAAAAGGAACAAGGAAATTGCTCGCGGAACGTAAAGAAGCGGCGCGGTGGCAAAAAAGAAAGAAGGAAAGAGTTTCGTCGACAAAGATTCTTTATACGACCGTGTGGCGTGTCCGACGTCCACTTCGCGGCTCCTCGGGAAAATCCTCGCAGATCCTTGAAGCGAGAAGATGATGGGACTGCCTCGAACTTCTTGCCTAACGATCGCGATGTTCCTCCACTTCGGGAAAGTTATTTTCAAAGAACTAGAGGGTTGATGGGATTCCGTAAACAAGCGGATGTATTGTCCTGGGACACGAACAACAATCGAACGGGCTCTATTCCTGCACGAAATGACTGCAGAGCTTCCACTTCTGTCTCTTGTAAGGACTTTCCAGTCTCAAAAGTAGTACGGTGCATTATCGATTCACTGGTTGGCGGATCTAATCGTTTTCCAGATTCCGAGCTATTTTGGGTATTTTCGATCGCGAACGGAAGCATTGGCACCATTTTACATATACAGTGAGTGTAAAAAGTATTCGTACGCCCTTTAAAATAGAATAATCTTTTTATAAGTGTACCAAACGACCTGATTTTTTATAATCAAATAGAAGCATTGGTTTACGAAATGATATGCAAAAAAATTTTCCAAAAATTATAATTTACAAGGTTACATGCAAAAATAAAAAAGCCATTTTCCAAAACTTTTTTATTTGGGCCCTTAAAGAATATTTAAAATATATGTTTTATAGATCTATGTTAGTTGTACACATACTGAAAATTTCATCGAAATCGATTAACATACACACGAGCTACAAGCGGTTAAAAATAGTAAAAATCGTAGTTTTACACGACTTTTGGTCAGTATCTGCTTAAAATCCACAGAATCGTACATATTTCGATGCGTGTCGTTTTTTCCTGCGTCAACTGATTTCGATGAAATTTTCAGTATGTGTATAACTAACATAGATCTACAAAACATATATTTTCATTAAGGGCCACAATAAGAAAGTTTTAAAAAATGCCTTTTTTATGTTTGCATGTAACCTTGTAAATTATAATTTTTGGAAAATTTTGTTTTGCATATCATTTCGTAAACCAACGCTTCTAATCGATTACAAAAAACCAGGTCGTTTGGTACAATTATAAAAAAGTTATTCTGTTTTAAAGGGCGTACGAATACTTTTTACACTCACTATAGATTGAAGTTGCATATATGCAATGAGTAAGTTGATGTCGGTTAATTTCTTTTAGCTGTGCCATTTATTGTGTCATTTTGTACAGATTTTATAGATGATTTTGTTAAAAATATTTGTAGCGGAGTATAAACAAGAACGAACATATAGAAGCGACTCTAAATCACTCGAGATTGATGAATTACATGGAAAGGTTAGAACAGATAACAAATCAAATTAACATGCTGCTTGTTTAAAACCTCAAAGTGTCTAAAAACAAAGACACCGAGCAGTTTCCTTATTCCACGCAGCGTTCCAAAAAATCGGGGAAGTCAGAAAATTCCTGAAATTGGTTGGCAAACGGTTCATCTACCACACGCGTTCTTCTTCTAACGCAATGTCAGTCTCCGAGGCCGAAAAAGCATAGACTGTCTCGGGGACGGAAACGTTTATCATAATCGCCTAGGAATTGGACCGCTTCCTCCCGCGAGATTGTCTTTTTGTTGGCCGCGAATAAAAAGCAGCCGGAATGCGGTGGAAGTTTAATAAATAAGCGGATACATCTGTCACGCGGACAATAATGGTCGAGACTGTCTGGTCAGACGGACTACAATGCCGGCCGAGGACGAGGAAGATGGTCTCGAGGAAAAAAGAGACAGAGAAAGAGCGAGAATTTCGAGGAATCCTGAAGAAAGGACATTTGCGAAGGATTCATTTCGGGCAGGACTTTCATTCACGCAGGGAGCAATGGGGCCTACGATCGCGAAAGATGAGAGCCGGTTGCCGGCTTGCGGAACAGAAAGAAAGAAGGCAGAAAGCCTGTCTTACGAGACCCTTGCGCACGTCACCCTCCCATTTACATTATATCTTTCTCCGCGCCATCCCTTTTCCTTTATTTCGTCTATCCACGATTCCCGCGTGATGCCTGCCTTTATGCGGCTCCGGTATTAAGCAGAAACTGTGCAGGTTCCCTTCGTTAGATTTTCTCTGTGGCCCTTTCAAATTGGAAAAATCCTGGGTTCTCCGACGCTGCGCGGTTTTTCTCGCAAAGAAAATTTGAATTGTTCTTCTGTTTTCAATTGCACATTCTAAGTGCATAAAATCCGAAGTCTATTTCTGACCATGAAGATTCGCTACCTCGAACCAGATATTTTCAGCGTTCCTTCTATCATAAAAAGTAAGCGAAATATTTAGGATGCTTCGATTAAATAGGACACGAAAGTTAATAGGATTTATCGAAAATCCTATTAGCAGGCTCCGGTAGATAAAGTGTTGGCGCGTGTCTACCAGCGCAATACACGTCGAGTGTCGATCGACCGCGGCGAGGTTCCAGTTAATCAAAAGAAGTGTCCGTCGATGGCCGCGTTATCAGTGCGAAACAGATAGAGTGGGGTTGGCTTATAAGCGTAACCATCGAGCGGGTTCCTGCAGATGGCACGGAATTAAATGCATCCCGGGAATGCGGCGCAGCATTCATCCAATCCTGGGAAAGTCTTGAACGTCCTTTGTCTGTTGGCGGAAAAAGGATCGAGTGGGATGAGAAGAGGATTCCAGAGCCGAAGCTGCGGAGGAGCCAGTCTCCTCGACGAGACGAGTGTTTACTTTCGCTCTAGGATTGCAGCCCGGGCCTAATGAGGAAATACACTTTCGCCACGACGTGACAAAACGGCCGGGCGCACGCATAGTGTCAGCAACGTCAGCAGCGAGTCAGGTTCATTCCTCAAATGAGAATTCTCTCTCTTTCTCTCTCTCTGTGTCGTTCCCCTCAGTCCAAGCCGCACTCGCGAAAAGACCTCGGTTCGAGCACGCACACGTGAAAAGGGAACCTTCAGCCCCACGCGACGCCGATAGCGGGATCGAGAATTCGTTTAGACCACCCCTTGGAAACAACCAAGCCGTTTGCGAGTCGCCTAACAGACACTGTCAAATTTTTACGCCATAAAATGCTCGGGGTGGCTCGACACCGTTCCCAGTTCTTTCCTCTGAAACCACAGAAGATATCGATTTCGTTTCTTTTTTGAACCCGTGTGCTCTGCTACACCCTCTTCCTGCTGCGGAGTCACGTGTTTCAGACAGTCTGATATTGGCTGTGCAAAAGTCACGAACCTAGCTACTGCGATCAAATTATTAGAGCCACATGTTGGCGACTTCACTTTAACAATCAACTTTTAAACGGTAGCCCACCTACACTGAATTCTTACAATTTTTTTGTAAAGCATCGATGCACATGCAAGTACACGTGTTGGTAACAGTGTAGATAACATTATCCGCAATATGTGCGACAAATATATTAGTTCATCCCATAAGTCCGTGCCGTTTTTCGACCGGTTGCATATGTTAATTTTGTAAACATACCTTTAAGTTTGTTTTAGGTATTTTCAGAACATCTGACATCTCCTCAACTGACAAACTTCGTGATTTCTGTACAAGGTCCCGAATTTTATCTTCGTCTGTCTGAGGAGGGCGCCCGGAACGTTCCTCGTCTTCTAAACAAAAACGTTGAAACCACTTTCTACAGATACGAGATGAAAGCGCACTTTTTCCGTAAATAGCACATATGTTGTTCGTGGCGATTGTTACTGAACTTCCTTTCCAAGATTCATACTATATAACATGAGATGTCGGAAATGGATACGCATTTCGCTCATGATTTTTCACTGCTAGGAATCACTGCGTTCACTATTTCAGGATCTTATACCTACGAAAATCTTCTCTATACTGTTCCCGAACAACTACGCTTAAGTGCATTGGTCCCTTGTTGCCGTAAAGTTTATAAATCGACGCATGAAATGTATACACAAAAGTCGGCACAAACTTATGGGATGAGCTAATATTATTCAGTCTGTGACTCTAATTGCTCACTAAATATAATTGCTTACTCCAAACTTATGTTCCCATCTATCAATTCTCCCAAAAATAGGTAATTTTCTAGAATTTATTACAGACAAACGAAATAACCTAGAGCTAAAAATCATTCCACAAAGTGTTCATGATTCAACGCTATAAACAAATTTTTACTTAATTTCGTATTTAATGTTGCTTATTATTAGACACCCGATCTTTATGTAAAATACAAATTTTCTACCTGATTTGCAACCAACTGGGATGAAATAGAAATTTATTTTCTTTCATAATATGTTTGGTAGGACGAAAATAATATAACAGTGGTTTTAAATTCTTCTAACGTTTTCACTGTGACGAATTACACCTACTCATTTTTGTTATAAATGCATAAAATCCGTTGTCTACTTATTATACATGAAAAAAAGTAAAGTTGCCTAAAGTCGAAAAATGAAACAGATTCTTACAGTGCTAGAAATAAAATATGGAATTGCGATCGTCATACATGTATCACGCCGATAACGATCAAGTTAGAATGCTGTTCTATGGTCAATACCTAATCTCGTTTTCCCCTTCGGTGTTTGGTCAAGTTAATATCGCAGGAGGTAATGCACTGCTGCTTAAAGGTATCGAGCACCTTTTGTTCTTTGAACAAAAGAAAACCCTTCAGATGCTTAACTTAATCATGTCATAAATATTCTCAGGAAGAGATGCTTTTTAAAGGCTGAAGTGTGCTCTTGGATCATGAACCGGCGCGGCGAGTGTAAGCAGAACGTTAACTCTTGCTTGTCCTAATCGATTTCGAAGGCAAGAACCGAAGCCAAGAAACATTATTCCATTGACACCCTATTCGTTTCTTTCTCCGTCGACGTGTTCAATATCGCATAAAACTGGTCCCGACTCTTTCTCTGTGTTTCACAGAGAATATCAGCCCGGCTAGTCTTCTCGACAATCCCATCTGCATGACTGCGACAGTTTTTACCGTAACCTCGGGCTGCTCTTGATTTTACCGGATTCAAAATTTGTGCCTCTCTCCTATAAATTATGATGTATTTGGTGTGTAATCCAGTAGATTTATATTCGAGGACCCTGCAGATCGAAGTTTCGATCCTGTAGGATCAATGGCTCAGGAGTTATGCTTGCTTAAAGTTGAGCATTATTCAGTATTTTTGACAGATAAGGGCGCCGCCATATTGGTTTGTAGTGAGCGCGCCGCTTACCGAGCAGGACCGCTAGATGGCAGCACGGGCACGCGTTAATGCTGATAATATAGAGCGGGTATTGCGATTGTTCTTTGAATTTTTGAAGACATGGCCACGATGTTCCATTTTAACTGGTCTGGGTTAGGTTTCCGTAATTATTTTCCACGATATTACCTCTCAAACATTTTCTGAGATATTTTCTTTATGTTAGCCATATTACCGTGTGCCCGTGCTGCCATCTAGCGGTTCTACCCGGTAAGCGGCTCGCGATCGTCACTATAATATGGCGGCGCCGTTACCTGTCAAAAACACTGCAGATTGCTCAACTTTAAGCAAGCATAACTCCTGAACCATTGATCTTACAGGATCGAAACTTCGATCTGCAGGGTCCTCGAGTATAAATCTACTGGATTACATACCAAATACATCATAATTTATAGGAGGAAGGCACAAATTTTGAGTCCGGTAAAGTAAACTTTACTCGTAACCTCGTTTTACAATCATAGAAGCGAACGTGTACTGCTTCTATTTCCCCCAGGGTTTTCATCAAATATTTCGAGAACGAAATAGAAATGGTAGTCTCGAAGTCGCGCCCAGCTAGAGGGAAGTTTTCCAGCCGCGATCCAAGGTTCGCTCCCAAATCTATTCCTGGGCATCGTCTCTGCGCTTTAGCGGGAAATTGAACGGATTTTGACAGCCGGAGCAGAGTTCGCTCGTTTTGGAGTCGAACGAACGGAAGACCGACTCGCGACGAATGAGCAAAGTTAGCCGAAAGTTTGCGGGCAGATTATAAATCAGGATTTTGTACAGTCTCTCGGCGAAACGGATTTGTTAGCCAATTCGACGACTCCATATCTAACTCGGGACCACCAAGATTTGCTCCTGTACCGTATTAGACTAAAATTTTCATTAATTTACTTTTAAACTGTTCTGATTTTCACTAAAACACATTTTTCAGATAAAAAAGTTGTAAAATGCATTTTTGACTATTGTTTTCGTAATTCCGTTTATGGGAGTAGACTCCTTTTTCCAGGATTGCAAGGGTGCGGGATTCGCGTTCTCGTTAATACAAAAATGGGATTTTTCAGTAGTCAAAAACGCTAGATAAAAGATTGATCTAGGGCGCTATCGTCCTCAAAAGTTCTATTTTTTCGTTTACGAGGCGTAATTTGTAACATGTAGTTATTTTCATAGCTACATGCTGCCGAATAATACAAATTACGTCTCGTAAACGAAAAAATAGGACTCTTGCAGGCGAAAGCGCCTTTTATCTATCGTTTTTAACTACTGAAAACCCCGATTTTCATATTATCGAAAAATGAGAACGCCAATTCTGCCCCCTTGCAACCCTGGCAACGCTTAAACGCAATTTTTCCAAAATTTTCATCACACGTCATCTGGTAAGTTCTCCCAGTTTGGCAGAAAAACCGAAGTCGTTTGATGCATTTATAAAAAAGTTGTTTCGGGCGAAAAGTGTGTGCCATCAATTATGTGACTGACCGTACATCGCGAAGCAGTTTTTAATAAATTGCCGTTTTATAAATACAAGTAAATCTCGTAAATCTTTTTCCCCAGGGCTGCGCCACCTGTTACAAGACACCGCGCGCGTAATAACGAATTGAATAATTCGTTTTTAATGATGCGGCGTAGTCGATTACGCGTCGCGATGGGTCGCGCAGTCTGTGAATGACGGCCGGAGAAATTGAAACGGCGGAGATCTTCGCGCGAGGAAAGTTTTAATTGCGTTAGACAGCGGGTAACTTGTTACTTAGAAGCCAAAGTAATACTTGAATGCAATTACGGGCCCTTTGAAACGGTCTACACTCCGACATCAGATATTCAGGGCGAATCCGAGATTCATCATCGCGAGACGTTAGACTTCTTGGCGGGCCGGTGATATACATTTTTATTGTTCCTCGAGGGACCGTATGAAAGTCAATCTCATTCAACGCGTTATTCGTCAAGGCAAACTTTCTCCGTTAACAGCGAAACTTCGAATCCCATCATATATTCCATTCGGTGGGTGTAACACGCTTCAAAATTCTATTTAATCAGAAAGCTTCTGAAAGACTGTGTCTTTCAATAAGCATTTTATTGTCTATCTTTAAACATGAATTTGTTCGTAATACAATTAAAATTGGATATCTAAATAAATATTGAAGGTAAGACTTTAAAATCAGCGTTGTGCCTTACAATGACATACAGGATGTCCTAAAAATGTTGAACGTTACAACAACTGAGTACACGTATGCGAGTAGAAATGTGTATATAGATACATATGTGCATACAGGTGTGCAAATAAGTTCCTCCCCATTTTTTTCTATAATCATAACTTCTGACTGAATTCGAATTATTTCCCGATTTTGGTGCCATCTGTAGCATTCCTTTAGTTTTAAGAAGAATCGTGATGAGCGCTCTAAGAGTTTCCAGTTCTATGCAACAATTTCAAGCAATATAGCATGCGAGAAACATCATTTGCGTCACTGCTTACTCTTTGCATTCCAGCTTAGGAAATCAGCTGTTGAAGCTACTGAAATGGTTTGTGTGGCACTGGAAGAGGACGCTGTATCTTACAGAACATGCAAGAAATAGTATCAAAGATTTAAAGCCGGAAATTTTAATTTGGAAGACGACGATCGTTCAGGAGCACTGAGAAAGTTCGATGACGTGAGTTAGAGGAATCAGACAAGATTTTATTACATTTTATGTAATTTTATGTAATAAAATCTTGAATTTGGAAAAAGGAGGGGAAAGAACTTATTTGCACACCTAATAATTGTCTATGAAAATTAATAATCAACTGCTCAACTATTTGGTCGCACATGTACTACAAGATCGAACTCTACCGTACGTGCACAGCACAATATAAACATTCAGTTGCACACTGACAACGTGTTTAAAAGCTGCCAATTCAAATGTAACCAGTGTCGCGGAACACCCATTGCAATTCTCGTTATCATTTGCAAAATCCCTCGATTCGGCCAGGAGCAAGATGAGCAGAGTCTTTGTCTAGACCTAATCGCCGGTTCACAGGGAGAGCCAGCTAACGCCAGCAAGAGGTAGCACGGGTCGGCACGCAGAGGCCATAACTTTCCTCTAAACTCTTTCCATCTGAGCGGTCTTTACGGAGGATCTTCTTTTTAGTATTCATGGAAACACCCACAACACGTGTTCCCGTGCATAAGTCTCGATCGAACACGAAACGAACGAGTCTCGCGTGTTGCTTTTTCAGCGGTTTCCTATTCTTTTTTTTTCACCGCACCGGCACGACGAGAGCAAACATCGCGAGCAAAGGAAAGCAGGGAAGCAAACATCCTCGTTGCCGATGCGTCGCGTCGCGCGTCGGTGTTCTCAGGTGTCTGCAGAGGACCACGACCGCCCTCCATCGTTCATCTGTCCCTCTCCTCAGCCTGTGGACACGACCATGGATTCCCGACGGTCGTCACCCTCTCGGTGGCATCCCTCTCTGCTCACCCTTCGAAGGGTAATCATTTGCATATCTGCCGGTCGAGCCCATGCGCGCGCGTTCCGCAAAGGGCGGCCAAATTCTATTATCGAACTATGGTATGTGGACTGGACAGGGGCCGATCGGACCAATCGGTAAAAAATAAGGAAACGCCGGGAAAGGGGTTGGCGTTCACAATCCGTCGCGCCGTTTAGGGTTCCGAAACGTTCTCGTGCCAAAACTGTCTTCTATGGAGGCGTGAATATTGATGGAACGACGGAATGATGAGAACGAACACCTTATCGAAGACGTGGATCGCATGCGATATGATGATTGTGTGGTGATTCCTCTCCGTCATACAGATTTTATCAAAATTTATGTACAGCACTCTGTATCGCTATTTGTAAAAGAAACTTGCCGCATAATTGTTTCTGCCAAAGAAAATTGTTGTCAACCCTTTGCACTCCGAATTATTTTTCGATTTTCTTGCCAACAACTCCCTACTATTTCAAGTGTTTCATTTGAAATTTACTTAGAAGGACAGTTCTTCGATGCCTACCTATTTTAAACAATTTTGTTTACTAATTATATTAAATATAGCTCTCGAACTTTGTTGTAATTTATATTTGTGGAATTTATATTTGTTTTTAAAAAATAAGAAATTGAATGAATAAAGGGAGAACCAAATACATATAAAAACCCATTTCATTTACATTTCTCGATAATGCAAACGTGGGGTTTTTCAGTAGTCAAAAACGCTATATAAAAGATCAAACTAGGCCGCAATCGCCATCAAAAGTCCTATTTTTACGTTTACGAGGCGTAATTTGCATTACTCGGAAGTATAAAGCTGCACATATACAGTGAGTGTAAAAAGTATTCGTACGCCTTCTAAAATAGAACAACTTTTTTATAATTGTACCAAACGACCTGATTTTTTATAATCAATTAGAAACATTGGTTTACGAAATGATATGTAAAAAAGATTTTCCAAAAATTATTTTGGATATAATTTACAATTTACGAGGTTATAAGGAATATAATTTACAAGGTTGCATGCAAAAATAAAAAAGGCTTTTCTAAAACTTTTTTATTTGGGCCCTTAATGAAAATTTA
>CM052269.1:3011351-3038108 GCA_028455795.1 Lasioglossum marginatum
AGTATTCCATTTAAAAAGACAAAGTCGACCTTCAAATCTCCGAAACGCTTCCACCTGTAAAAAAGTAAATACACTACATAAAGTACCCCTTCAGACCATGCAACTTCTATATACAAAACTTTTTCGTGCAACGCATATTTTGGAAGTTATATAGGTGTGCAAGTTGCGTGAACTACCCTGTATATAGTAAATCTAGTATATGCTGTAATATAATTTGCCACTCGATTCAGAAAACTTATTTTTTTCCCCTATTTTCTTTAGCATATAATCACAATGATCTTTAAATCGTAGATCTTCAGTTTGTTAATATTCATCCATACTCCATCTCACCTGTTACATATATTAAGGTATCGTCTGTAAACATTTTTATATTACAGTCCTCCGGGCAAACTTTAGTGAGATCATTTATGTATATTATGAATAATAACGGACCTAGAACCGATCCTTGTGGCACTCCATATTCCGTAGACAATAATTTAGAGCATTCATCATTACTTATCTTACTTACTGCTACTAGCATTATCTTACTTGTTGCGTTCTGTTTTTTAGGTATGATCTAAACCACTCTAGAATCGCTCCCATAAAGTCATACTGGTATAATTTCTCTAATAACCTTTCTCTATCAATCGTCTCGAATGCACGCTTGAGATCCGTAGATACTACTCCTACATTTTTCTTTCACTAATTATCAATTTCCATTCATCTATGACTATTTGTACTGCTGTTTCACATGAATAATTCTTTCTATATCCCGACTGATGTTCCGTTATGATATTATATTATTATTCTCCAAATACTCTTCAATTTGTTTTTTAACTATTATCTCAACTACCTTCTCATATATTAATAGCATATTAATAGGCTTATATTCGCTTGCCTTTCTTGGTTTCTCTATTTTATTATTTCCATTCTTCTAGGAAACAACAACAACCCTCGCTTAATGATTCATTTATTATACTAAAAAATTCTTCCCGTATTACACAAAACACCGCTTTTAATATATCACTATTTATTCCTTCCTCTGTACCCTTTTTCTTTGGTAATTCCCTAACTGTTCCCCCGTAACCATTTCAAATTTTTCCATCTCTCCCTTATTGTCAATTGATTTCAAATATTTTGCGTCAAATTCAGCAGGAGAAAATATTGTAATTAATTCTCGTATTTCTTGTCAGACTGCCGGAACATCGAGAGATAAAGTTACTCGAAGATGTTATATCGCAATTACCTTGATCAGATCGTATCTACTCGAGTATTTATTGCTGTTCGGGAACGTGTTTCGATTATTAACGGGAGCCGAGGATACAGTTTTTATGCCCGGTAACACGAAGCTCAGCGGGGAATAATGTTTACACGCGAGAAATCGAAAGGCATTACAGTAGCCGAGAGACCCTCCGATATTTTCGCCGTTTCTATTTCGCTCAACCCCCTGCGGATAACCACCCTTGCACGAAAATCCACCTGAAGATCCGATACAGGAGATATTTGCACGCAATTTAAGGATATTTGCCGCGAAAACCATTCTCCCCGGGATCACATCTTGCGGATGACAGGGGGTGATACGTCTCGAATCTCAGGAGTTACCGAAAACATGTTTCCATTATGCCCGATCGTTTATTTCTTGCCTATCACGATGTCCATCGAATCAACAACCACAAAATCCTCCGGAATCCAAGCATTTTATAAAACGAAACCTGAAATGTTCAGATTTATCATAACAATACTTTCACAATTCTAGCGTTTCACAGATCTTTCCAAAATTTGGTCCAGTTAATATTAGTAACAAAGCAATTTTCGATAATTGGGCGTCAATGCCGATGGATGTTCATTTCGGACGTTTAATAATTAATATAAGTATGTTTTCATACCATTATCCTACAATTTCATCCTCTAATGTTGAAGGACGTCTGAAGGTAATTATACAGGCATATTCTGTACACATACAATATACACTATTTTCTACATTAAAACAATGATAAACATTTTTCTTCCACGACATTCCCCTTTGAAAATTATTCAAATTGTACTACGGAAATTTTTCATGACATTGAAAAACATGATGATATTTAGGTAGTTTCCTTTAGTTGGGATACCCTGTATATCGAAGCTATATTTTCATAAGTAGGATTTGTGCGGATTTTATGTCTCTATATATTTATGTCTCTACATTTCTTTTCCAATCTTCCAAAAATGATGAAAAAAAAGATTTCCTAAATGGCTTCTGTTTCTTGCAGTCGATGCAGATCAATTTTATTTTGCATAGAAATTCACAGCCTAGTCGTGAGGGTGAAATAAGGGATAAAAAGATTTCGTGTAATTTTGCCAAGTAGTATAATGAAGAACTGTGGGTACTGTACAAACTTTTACATTCCGACGGGTCGGACACGCGAATTCCGTCACGCGCGGGCCGAACTCGTTTCATCCGCGCAATCTCCGTGAAGAGGGGGGACATTTTGGGAAATTGGCTAAGCAGGAAAGTCGGAAACTCTTTTCTATCGGTGGAGCATCCCTTGGCCGGCATTGCGTCGGCCTCGTCTGCAAAGCCACGAAAGTCAAATCCAATCTCGGGCTCGGCGTAATTCGCTAAACCATTTAGACGAGGACGTCGGCGTCTGCGTGTCCATTTCCATTCTCCTCGTTTTCGAAATTTCTGTGATTCCCTGGATCGGTTGGAACGGGGAGAGGCTGACGTGGGACCAGGAGTGTGAGGACACGGGGTCGCGAAGGGGTGGAAAGTCAGTCCTTCCGGTGGTCCACCGCACGCAAGACGGGGAACAACGAAACCCCTTTGCTAATTCTACGGCCAATTATGTCCCAACGTCGCGTGGCTTTACTACCGGGATATGCTCTCGGGGATTTCCTCTCACCCCTTTGGGGTTGCGACGGAGACGTCGCGTCGCGTCGTTCGGATTGTTCTCCCGGCGAGCCAGCCTCCTTCGCGTTTCAACCTTTTTCAACCTTTTTCAACGTCGACTCAATGCTCGGCCCGCCTGCTTGTCTTCCGTGCGCGTCGTAGGTCGTGGTTTTTGCTGTTTCCAGGCGGATGTAATGGCCACCGAAAAATGCTCTCGATTTTAGATAGGGGAGAACAGGGTAATCGCGGCCAGCGAGCAATGATGGTCGGTATTTTACGTCTTATACCGTTCACCGAAATGGAAAATAAATGCAATATTTTCTACCAATTTGGTGACGACAACGGAATGTGGTATATGCTACACTATACATTACGTTACATTATATGGTATTTTATATGCTATACAATATACAGGGTGAGCCGGAAATGATTCTGCATGCAAAATAAATCGAAAAGAAGGAATAACATTTTTTTGTTTGGCAGCTCGTTTCGAATACACGTGCTATTACATAGGAATCGTCCGACGCGTCTGACCATGATCAACCAATTCTACTTTCTGCATATACTAAAGCACGCGAACCTGGAGAAACTTTGAACTCGATTTTCTCGAAAACGAGCTGTCAAATGAAAAAATGTTATTCCTTTTATTCGACTTATTTTTGCATGTAGAATCACCCCCTGCCGGTTGTACCACCCGTCCGACCACATCCTGTATTATGTTATATTGTGGGGATTGGAAGATTTTGGTGGAAATCAAGTTCGTGTGTAAGATAACGTAAAAGAAAATATATTTAATTAGGATCTAACCACACTAAGATATACTAAACTGACTATATCAAAGCTATATCGAAGAAGGTACTCGGTACCACGCTGTTCTATACCATACAGTTCGATCTGCTCGCTTTGACTTTCGGAACCACGCTGCTCATTTTCCCTTCGTCAAGGGCTCTCGATGCCAGTCGTTCTTTTCCTTCTCCCCTACGATCTATACCTGAGTAGTAGATGTAACGGTTTTTTCCGCGAAGATTTGGGACATGGTTCTGCAGGCCATCACCGCTCACCTGCAAACCATCTGTGTCCCAAATGGTCAGGATACAGAGTACTTAAACCTAGACGCTCTTAAACCTAATGTTAACTTATCCGAACCCAACAATATTATTTCGTTTCGGTGTATTCTGGATGTTTCGAGATTTTCCTCTAGGTCATATGGTCCAAAATATTGAAGTCATCGCTGATTTTTTTTAATGGAATTGCGTATTTTTGGGGGGATATAATGTTACATCTACTTAAAAAACAAATTCAATTATATAAAATTTTGACCTTCAACTGACGTTCCGAGGAATTATTCTTCAGAAAGCATAATTAAAGTACGAACTCGAATTCAAGCTTACCGTATTCAAGTACATAAAAACATTTTAAAAATAGCTAGTAAAATATCACATAATGACAATAGATTTTTAAACGGTCATTATCATAAGAGACCATATTTTAGAATGTCTTCTTTATGCTGCATATATTACGGCCCTCCGGTAATGATGAAAAGAATTTTATTATTATGCTACATAAATGTCTACCTTCCCCTTTAAACGTTAACTCTGAAAGTGTGTTTCTAAATCACTCTTACAATCCCACGCAGGAACGTGTACACGTCACAGCCTGCTAGTTAATGACCTTTAAACACGCTCTTCGCCTGCCTAATTCATGAATATTTTTCTGGAATAAATAACAGACCTAACGTCAAACAGTTTACTGAACGTATACTTGCACAAAAAAGATTATCGTATCTGAATTTACACGAGTCACATTAGTAGTATCAGTCCTCATAGCATTCGAAGATATTTCTAACATGAAACGAACTCGTAAAAATCCATTATCATGTATAATAGAATATATGTAACGTTTTTATTAATTATTGCTATTTTTATGTGGTGTTACTTCAATCAGATTTACAGATGAAAGTGTCGTTAAAAAGTCAATCAAATTAGATAGAATGAATTTCAACTATGTACACAAACACTTTTATGAACTACCGTATAACGTAGCACGTTGTGTACATCATCTCTAGATTGAAAACAAGAAATGTAATACAGTAAATCTTCTATAAACGCAAAATACCATCGCCTCGGGTATATCGGCGTGAACCACTACTGCGACGCGGAGAGTCGCAGTCGTCGGCAGAGTTCAAAGGTCCGTGCGTCCTCACAATGTAATACCAATATAAAATCTTTTTTATTATTACTTATTTTTTTATGAATCTTTCACCGATATATTTGTGGCATTTTTCTGATTAAAATAAGACCAAACACGACATAATTTCAACTGTATTTAGTGGTTTAATTGACAATGAACGTTTCGGGCGCAGAGAAGGACAGTGTATGGGAAAGAAAGAGACGCGGAGAGTCGCAGTCGCTTGGGCCTCGCGCAGTCTCTCTTTACACGCGCTGTCCATCTCTACGTTCGGCTCGGTCTTCGAAGCTCAAAAAAATAGCGTCCGTCTACGATAAATGCAAACGAATTTTCACGAGGCTTTGCGTTTATAGAGGATTTACTGTAACTAGACTGCGGATCTTTATGCATTTATGAAGCAATTAGTTGGGTGAAATATAAAACAATAAAGGATTAGAAAAATTTAAGAATATCGTGATGTTGTTTTTAATGTAACAAAGTCATTAAGAGACGAAATAAATTTATTCCTGCTGTCCATAATCAATCCAGCAGAACATTTTTATTTTGCATAAAGATCCGCAGTCTACTAATAACTAAAACAAAACTTTTCGATTGATACATTTTGGCAATTAAACTTGAGTAGTCACTTCGCAGACCCCCGATTAAAGCGACTGAAAGCATTGAACGAAATTGTAGATTGCATCTCGGGATTAAAAGAATGGAGACGGTGTCTCGGCCAGAACGAGAATTAGATTTTCTTGCCGGCCCCGCGTAAACTCCTTAGTTCTGCCTAAGTGGCCATCTTGGAAGCTTCCGATTAAGATCAGAAGGAAACCGAGTGTGTCACGAAGTTAAACGGAATCCAGCGACAATGAACGTTCATGGGAATTCTCTTTAGTATCATTAGCGGCCTCCACCTACCTCGAGCGTTTTTTCGTTTCGCCTTAAATGCTTTAATCTTTAATCCGACCGTCCTGCGCGCGTACGTGCTTCTCTGATTTAATTTTCCATCTGCCAACCGCAGGAGCGTATACAGGGTGTGCCTGAACCCTGCCTGTCACGCGACGCAAACGTTTCCTTGAATTTGATAGGCGCTGCTTTACGGCCCGATAATGCGCAGCATTCTGGCCACGGGGAACTTCTAAAATTAGAAATTCGATTTCGCGGTATCGATAAGCCACTTCTTTGTTTTTCGTCCTCTGTGAATAATGACGTCAACTATTTCCTCCGTGTTCGACTTAACGAGTCCGGCGCATGCGACCGATAGCAATGAACGAATGTTTTCATAATTTTTATCGAGGATCGGTTGTTTATTTCGATCTTCGTGCAGAGCTAATTTAAAATTAATTCTTTGCAGTCGGAGGTATTTTAACTTGAAAATGAAACATTTCTTCCTACCTAGAATAATTCCATTGTAACTGATCTTTTCATTTTATGGATATGAAATTAATTTATGCATTTATAACAAAAATGAATAGGTGCAACTAAAAATAGTAAAGAGATTAGAAGAATTTCAAAATCCTATTATATTACTTTCAACCTATTAAATATACTAAGAAAATAAATTTTCATTTGACTCCAGTTTGTTGCAAGTCAGGTAGAAAATTTTTATTTTGCATAACTGTCCGCTGTCTATTAATATAATACCTCATGCAATATTTAAATGCGTAGTAATTGATTAGATACCAAACGATGAATAATGGTACAGTAATTTTTAGAATTCACGGAGAAACGAACTCGTACGTTTTAAAATTGATGTTGAATTTGAAATTAATTGAGCTCTACGTGGCACCGAGAATTTGGTAGTGGATAGTTCTGTGTTGTTAGTTGTACAAAAATAGTTTGAGAATATTCACGGTGCTGGATAATATCAAAACAAAGGAGACGATTTTGAAAGATGTTAGGGACAGTACAATCCCTGCTGACTGATTTTTTATATACCCTGCACAAAAGTGTGCATCCACACAGACGACGTCTGGCTGGTGGGCGGTTCGAGGGTGGTTTAGGGGTTGAATGCACGAGGGGTTCGCTGTTCCACGGATGCTCACAAACTGGCCGGAACTAAATGCTGGAACAAAAGCCGCGCCAGCGGCTGCGCGAATTAAAAATGTCTTCGGGTGATGGTGTACCCGCTGGCATTCTGAATTATAGCCTCGGATGAATTCGAATCGAAAGTCCCCCATACCTATCTCCCACAATTTCCAACATTTTTCGAAAACCAACCCGAAAGAATACAATCCACTCGAGACTCGATTTTATTCTCAAGTGAAAAATGCTGAAACCCCTGAAATATATGGTTGCCGCAAAAATTTGCCACAAAAACAATGCTTATGTCCTAGTTAAAATACATTCTGTGCATTATCATCAACATTAAACCAATGTACTACAAAATAATCTCCTCTTTGATATTTAAATTGCATTAATAATAAAAAAAGAAACATTAAATCAATACTCGTGCTTACAATACATTTTATGTGAAGAAATAAAAGTTAAATTAAGTTTTTGGTAGTAAAGGAACCACTAATTAGGAAAAAGTGATATTAAATAACTTCGTCCCTAAAAATTTTTCATTATCTCGGCGATCTTTAAACGAAGTTTGGTCTTGTATAGAATCCATTCTTCAGTAAAAAGGTGATTGTATCCAGTAGATAGCTACGTTCCTGAAATTGTTTTACTATCTCGGGGATGTTTAAATTAAGTTTCACATCGTATAGATAGAGTTTTCCGATTTTTAGCTTTTTGCTTGTCTGGCGACGGTGGATTCCTGTTTCCTCATCGATTATTTTATCCCGTCGCGGGAACCGTTTAAACGACCGACCGGGAACGAGAAATTTCATTACATTTCACGGTCTACATTCCTCTTTTCGTGTCCCGAAGTACAGAAAGAGAAAAAGAAGAAGGCGGGGGCGACTTTATACGGGTCTACACGCACAGCCCTGTTCTTCCTGTGCGGTTAAAACGCTGCGCACTCGCATGATATATTTTTAACGCTTGACTTTACGGCTTACAAAATCAAATTAATGAGACTACAAATAATTCTGGTATGCTGAACGTCGAGAATTTTCATAATTTCGGGGTATAGGGCGGTTCCATTGTCATCATAGGGCGATTTTCTTGGTTAGCTGAATTCCCATTGGATTTTTATGGCTTGGGCACTGGTAGGAAGTCGTAAATGTCGAGGAAAGATAAATTAATCATAAAATAAAACAGATTGTTCTTGATAATTCTAGCTTATCGACAGTTGCGTTCGTAGCTTGCAATTGACGCTTATACGACATTTGAATATTCCATTGATAAAACTAGTCGAAAGTAATACAGTGTGCCACGAAAGTATTCGAACGCCCTTTAGAACTAACAATGTTTTTATAATTGTACGAAACGACAAAAAAGATTTTTCAAAATTATAATCGACAAGGTTACATGTAAAAATAAAAAAGGCATTTTTTAAAACTTTTTTATTTGGGCCCCTAATGAAAATTTAAAATATATGTTTTGTAGATACAGTGTTTTATCGATATAAGTCCCCAGCACGGGTCTGCCGAGGGACATTTATGCGCCAGGGATAGTATTCTTTGACTTTTGCCGAACGTAGATAAGGACAGCCGAGCTCGAGAAGCTCGGTCGCCGAGAAGTGTAAACATAACCAATCTGAATTTCTAACTTCTTTATTTTTTATTATTTTTTTATGGGACTTCGAAAAACGTATTCGTGGCATTTTTCTAATGCAAAATCATACCAAATATGATATAATTCCGATGATATTTACTTGTAAATGATATTTACTTTAATCGCCTATTACCAAGTTGACACTCGGTTAATATTAAATGATTTAGTAAAATTCCTGCAACGTGGATCGTCTCGAAAGTTTTTTATTTTTTTTAAGAAGATGGCACAGTTTTCTTTTTCTTTGCGTCAGGGAATTGAATTTTGTGCTTTTATTGACGTTTTTATTAAATTCCGCCCTTCGAACAGTCACGATGAGGTCACCGAGGGTTGAGTACGGTCGGTCGAAGTTGCGAATAGAAGGTAAATAGACTTCCTGAAAAATCGAGCAATTCAGTCTGTCCAGTTTGCCTGGAAGAGAATGTACGAAAGAACGTGGCATCCGTTACAGTCACTCAACAGAAGGCACAAATAGCTTTCAATTTGTAACCCGGGCGTCCTCTAGATTTAGCCGGGATCTTACGACATCGTATTCATTTTTATACTCCACTTGCGTCACAGCATTTCTCCTCCTGAAACAACCACTTTAATATATAACAACACGCTATTAGGTCCCGCAGCCTCCGCCATTTTAAGATATGTTGTAAACAACGCTTCAATACTACTTTATATCATTGAACTGCGGATGTCCATGCAATTTTTAATTTTTGTAGGCAAATTTCAAGAAACTGGGAACAAATAAAATCTTATTTTCAGTGATAGTAATACTCTTTATCTTAAATATCTCCTGACCTACTAACTTTTCGACATATATAGGTTAGAACTTTTTTATAACGAATGTCCAGCTGCATCGATTGATGTATTACAAAATACCTCATTCCATTAAAAAAAACAAAGTTGACCTTTATATGACCTTTACGCGTCCACTAACGAAAAAACTAATAACATCAGAATATACTCCACTCGATACTATTCAAGCCTACGCTGAAACATTTTTTGCTACGAGTAACAATAGCGAGAAAATCAAGATGTCAAAATCGGGTGGAACACCCTGTATACCATATTATCTTTTTTATACTGCAAAAAATTATTTTATTCACTGATGTCTCTGGGGCCATTACTGTGACCGCACCCCTTAAAACAGAATATATATCGGCTAAAAATGTTCACTAACTTTCAAGGGTTAAATTCTTCCGGGGGGAGGGTGGAAGCTTTCTGTAAGGTAAATGATTTAGCGCATGCAACAAGAGCCAAGAGCAATCAGGTAGAAGACTATGTACATCATGGTTCGGTGCCAGGTGCTGGAAACCTCCGCACACTCCACGGTTTTCCGTTTCACAGTCTGGACTAGGAAATCAATGTACTTTGTCCAGTTCGTTACGTCTCTCGCTACAAGATCTCAAGACGCTCGTTCGTCGGAGCGGGCTTGTTACGTCTTCAAGGGCTGGAGGAGCCCTCCCCCTACCACAGCAAACGAAGAACAAGCGAGCTCGTGAGATAGGTTTTATTTCGTGGCTTAGCGTGGGCGAAAGAGACGACTTCGATCTGAAAGAGTGGCTTTATCCGAACGATACGACGTTTCTCTTTCTCTGTTCTTCTCTTTTTTTGTTCTTTTCCTTTTCACCGCGATGGGCGTCAGCACGCGGACGAATTTGCATTAGGCTGCTCGCGCGGTCACGAATCCTTGCGTGACGCGACTGATAAGTCCGGATTAAACGAACGCTTTACTTGGGGCGCGTTCCTTTTTTCTTTTTTTACTTACAAGTGCGACGAACGGTCGTCTAAGCAGTCTCGAAGTACCCTGATACTTAAAATATAGTCGCAGAGCCGTCTTAAGTGCGTTATCATTATTATATTTTACTGGATTCAAGAAACTTAATCCTTGCCCTACAACAGGCATGTCAACCTCTTTTATCACCAAAGGCCTCAATAAGTATTATCAATTAATTCGAGGGGCGCAATAGAAAAAAGCAGCCTCGAAATAAAAAGGAAACACATTTTTTTTATAACATTGCACTTACACATATAAAATAACATACGTACAAAAGTTGTTTTTTCAAGTTTACTTTATTTGAATAATACTATCTCATTTTTGTTTCGAAGAAACTTGCCAATATTTTTCAGTGATCAAATTTTCAAAATTTGTTGAACTGTAATTATTTTTGACTTAGGGTATATTAAGTGCAAAGTTTAATAGAGGCTGTTCTTTAGTCTGCAGATCCAATAAAGACCACTATTATTGTAGTTGTGTAATTGGGTTGAAGAAACTTGATAGAAGCTGTGATTTGGTAGTCTACTGAAAACTATTCTGGATCCAAGAAGCTCGATAGAAACCATTCAACAATTTAGAAATTCAATCACTGTTACTCTAGGTTCAAGAAACTCTCGAGCCCATTCTACAATTCAAAGGTCTGTTGGAGACTGTGCTGGATCCAAGACTAAGAACCCAAGAGAGACTACTGCAAGAACTGAAACTCATGAGTCCAATGAGTCCTAAAAATCTCGAGTATCTGAAGAAATTGCAGAACCTTATGAGTAAAGGAGTCTTGAAAATTGAGTACTTCAGTTATGAAGACTTCTATAAAATTTTATGAATTCTTGACGATATAATCTTCGTAACTATAGCCCCCATCAAGCCTAATAAAAGCAAAAAAGTCACTACTCTTTCGAATTTCTCAAGATTGAGATACTGCTGTCTTAAAATTAACGTCATACTACGTGTGTACGTTTTGACACTACAAAGTGCCATTTGTCAGCGATAAAACACGCGGAAAAAATTTTGCAGGATATTTATTTAGGGCAAGTTCTCAGAGGTAACGGCGCTTCGGTTCACGCACTTTTAACATCCCCTACAGCTATTTTTCTTTCAGCTGGCTCTCCGCTCGAATCCGGTGATTCCACTTCGCTTCTTACATTTCCCATCGTCTTACTCGCCTCTGCTTTTCCTCGCTTGTTTTCCTCGATCTTGTATCGTTTCTCGTTCCTTTCTCGCGCGGCTTTTTTTCTCGTTCGTTTCTCCCGATCACCCCCATTCTTCTTTCAACCTCGTATGAACTTCATCGATCCTTAGCTCTCCTGCAAGGACGATCTGTTACTCCAACAACAGGCAGCAACACCTCCAGCGTTCTTTATTTCCATTAGGGAGGTTCGAGCCATTTGTTATGATCCTGTAGATTCGGGAGAGGAGCGTACTTACCAGGAGCAAAAACCTCACTCACCTAAATTATTCCTCCCATGGCTTTTAACGTGGAGGAGGACTCGTCTCTCTTAAGCTTGCGCACACAACAATGATTATGTAATTTATTATTCACGTAAAGCGCCCGGGCTTATTAGCATTCTCTTATATCAATTTAAACCTCGTTTTACACGGTATATATTATGCACAATTGTTAAGCACAATATATTCGGGCCTCTAGAGACGATCTATCGCCAGAAAAAGGGTCTAGAAGGATAAGTAGAGTCCAGTCGTCCCCACAAAAAGTTTTATTGATATGTGTATACTGATACATGTGCAAAACAATGATTTTAAGTCGCTAACCCCGCATTTAAGGGTAATATGAGGGTAAAAACCCTAAACTCTATCTTTCTTCCTCGGTTGTTAATTAAGATATTAAGATGAAAAAAGAACAAAAATACTCGAACTTACCTCTTGCATTTCATATATTTTTTTCACAATTGTGAGCAAATTATAAAGGGTAGAAAATAATTTATTTTCTTAGGGGTGGGGCTTGCAAGTAACCCTTTGAGTGACTACCAAAAAATTCAAGAACAATGTTCTGTTACCAATCTAAGATTGGTCGAAGATTGGTAGGTCAATATTAAGGGATGTCCCAATCTAATACAATAGAAGTTGCTAATCAGTAGACTGTTGATGTATCTGCAATTTTCAATTAGTCAGTAGACGAATTTTAAGAAAGTGCAAGAAAATAGAATCTTATTTCCAGTGGTATTAACCTTTGCAGATCCGAAATAAATAAAAATTGCACTAAATTCTGTCGCATTCTATATTCTACCCTTTTTTGCACATTTTCAGAAGCCATAAATGCATAAAGATTCGCAGTCTTGCTTCTACGCGCAAGGTAGAATTCTAAGATTTTACGTGTGTGATAGAAACTTTTTCGTTATAATTGTGCAAGTTCATTTTATATTATACAGAGTGTCCCAAAAATGTTGTACTTCCTTGGAAGGGATGATTCTTGAGAGTCGTTTGAAGTAACTATGTTCCACCAACTTGACCATCTTGAAACTTTCAGATACATTGTATATTAGATAGGTAACAGAACATTGTTCTTGAATTTTTTGGTAAGTGTCATTCAAAGGGTTACTTGCAACCCCCACAATTTTTTTCTATCCTTTGCTCACAATTATGAAGAAAAATATGAACTGCAAGAGGTAGTTTTTTTCATCAATATTTTAATTATCAACCGAGAAAGAAAGATAAAGTTTAGGATGTTTACGCACATATTACCCTTAAATGAGGGGTTAGCGACTTGGAATTTTGGGGGATCATCTTTCAATCTAAAAGATATCAATAAAAATTGTTATAGGGGCCACTGGACTGGGCCACTAGACCCTTTAAACTTCTCTATAACATTTTATTTGAATGATTCTAAGCGCGTGATTATATAAGTCGGTGAATGGCAATTGGCAACGACCAGATGGAAATGTGAAAGTTTTTTAATTCAATCGAGGACCAAGAAAATCCTTCTTACATTTTCCCTTTCATTCCATCTGTCGAATAAAAAGAAAGACGTTCAGATACGAGTATCAAAGCTATGACAGTCAAATTAAAATCAACCAACCCCCCTGACGAACTAAAATTGGCTCATGACAGCACCTAATACGGTTTCGGGATATCGGCGTACCATTCCCGCGTGGCAGTCGATGAAATTTTATTGTTTCTTCTTCGCGTGGATTCGTTCTGTCGTTCGGATCCGTCTGGCCGGTCGATAGCTATGTATTGTTGCCACGAAATGAAGGAATAGTTTCAATCAACTATAAACGAAAGACGAAATACATTTTAGAAATAGCACAAAATTTTTCGACGTTTCAAACAGCTTCAAACAGTATTTTTTTAAAGTAATATATACATATTTGTTAATATACGAGACAGAAAGTCTCGTTTTAAAGTTAATTTCTGTTTCTAGCTGAATTGCGAAAACCAATTCGTCGGCTATATTGCACATCAAGAGTTTTCACATAAGAATTTATAATTTAATTCTCTTACAGATTACAAGGAAAAATTAATAATGTCGTTTAAGAAATATTAATGAGTGATGTTCTTTCCAGGCCAAAATTGATGAAATTTAAAAAATGCTGATTACATCGATATGATCCTATAGAAACAAGAAAAGTTACAATAAAATCTTAGACTAGTTATAAAACGCTTATAAAATACTCAGGAAAGTTAGGCGAAAAGAAAAATGTGCAATGAAATGTAACGTTCCATGGAAACTGCATCCAATATTCGTGAATTGAATTTTTGTTTCTTCTTATTCTTGCATAAAAATGTTACGTGGCACTATTCTTTTTTTACGACAACATGGAATTTTACGACGGGTCCTTTCACCTGCATAGTTAATCAACTCGTGACTCATCATCAGCGGTACAATCCTGAGGAAGGTTCTTGCAAGATGTATACGTTCAAGCTCCACCCTCCCGCTCCACCTAAAGTCCATGATCTCAGACTATCAGGCTTAGGACCTTGAGACAATGGACGGGCGCTCGCCTTTTATTGAATTCTTTCCTTTTACCAGCCGGTTGCTCGAGCGGCACTCCGTCTGTATATGTAAATGTAGCTTAGGGGACGTAATCCCATGGGAAGACGAGCAAGGGAAGCGAATGGCGAACTGCAGCAAGCGATATTCCGTCATTGGTGGGCGCACCCTTATCTCCTCTGTACACGCTCCTGTATCACCCTTCGATCGCAAAAATAGAATCCTAGAATCACGAAATTAATGATGCCAGTTTATCCCTGCCCCGAGGACTTATCGGAAAAATCCTGATCAATTGACATCGTTATCTTGCAGCCTTTGAATATCGCGCGAGCAACAAGTCGATTCAACTTTGATAGCTATTAATTACTATTTTCAATTTCAAAACGACCACGAGTCGGCCGATACTTTTCTACTGTGAGTGGATTCTTTGATGCATGGCAAACGATTATTAATAGTAATATTTACTGCGACAAATGCAATATATTATTTTTTTTATATTTTAGAATATACATATAGTATATTTTTAATTTAATCAAAATCAGAATTAAATTAAAACATTCCACCAGAATTAAAGTTATTATAACGTTTAACCCAAATCACTACAGAATTTAATATAATATTTATTGCAATCTAAATTACATTTAGTAGAACGTTTAACCAAATCAGTACAATATTTAATACAAAAAATATTTCATTTAAACTAAATGTAACAGAAGCAGATAGGGTAATTTCAGGATAGATGCACCGTTGGGCGAGATGCACCAGTTTTTGTTGTGGCAATACTGGACGATTTTTAACGGGTTTTCGCGTGTCATTTACATCGTTTTGATCTACGCAAATAACCTCGTTTCGAAGAACACGTGTATCACATCATTTACGTGTAACAGAAGCATAAAAACTTCTTAATGCTCCGAACTCCTGACGAAATATTTTTGTAAGTGTTAAATACAAATGTTATTACGTTCTTATTGTATGGTTTTAACTATCGGTATCGATTTAAATATAGACAATGGTTTCTCCTTTAGGATTTTTCATCGTGTTTTGACAACATTTTTTGTACAGGTTCTTGTTTTTGTATAGGTGCGTTTCTCCCTCAATTTGGGGATAGACGCACCAGTAATTTATGTAAGTATACTAGGCAGTCGTTTTCGTCAGCAGCATCCTTTTTTCAATCAATTACAAAACAATAAATTAAAACTGAGACTTGTTGTTTGCCACACTATTTGTCAACATCATGCACTTTAATTAATTAATATTGGTAATTATTTAGAAAGAGGTACTCCTCTCCGATTTTGATGAAATTTAAATTTGTTATAGATTTTGAGATTTCGAACAACTTTTTCCTGTTTATATATGAGGGGGTTTCTTTTAGTTTTCGAGATATTCGGAAAAATCTATTGCTAGTACTGGATTGAATTTTCCGTATTCGTGCACGCTCCATGAAACATGTACAATGAAAAAACTACTTCATATAACATGTGTGGTAGAGAAAAAACAGAATAGAAGTAGGGAGAAGAGGCTATAAATAAAGGAGTGCGTCTATCCCCAATTAGGAGTGCATCTAACCCCAGGCCCTAGGGAGAGATGTACTTTTTCGAACTTTTTTAAACAGTATATTAATACATTAATATAAAAGTTTTGCTCATTTAACGTTACATTTCATTAGAGATTTAAATAAACAATTCAACTATGCCTGTCTACATTTCCAATTCTTTTTAATAAAATTTGTATAAACGGAAAACAAACTGTAGTGCATCCTAATTATTACCCTAAATTTTTTTTCTTAAACTGGTACTTTATTTCTGGAGTTCCTTAAATTACTTTATTGAACAAATTTAACAAATAAATACTGTGCTTTGGCATTCGATGCATTTAGTCGAAGTACGTTTAGCGCCGACTCCTAAGTCGATTCGAAATAGCACTTTCTCGCAAAAAGGAAAAAGGACGTCGATCCGGTGCTAATCCGCGAAAGCCTTCTAAGATTCGAACCTCGGTGATTCACCGTGCCCTCGGAAGGGCCAGTATATACCACATAGAACCATGTACCCCGCGATATAAGTCCGTTATACTCGAGGATCTCCTTCCTTTGACGAGATTATTGGCGCACGCGAAAGAAGGGCCGCCGCCATTGACAGAAAAGAGTTCACGTTCGGCTCTGGCACCGATACTCGAGAACATTCGAAGCTCTCTTGCAAATTAATTTGGCTTCCATCCGTTTGGCCCTGTCTATTTTCTCCACTTTGATCATGTCACATAAATTCTCTGATGATTCAGGTTATCGAATTTTACGGGATAAGTTATTGGATATTAACACAGCAGAAGGAACATGTCGCTTTGACATTTCATTTGTTCTGGTCAATTAGATTGCAAGTGCCACACTGAATATCCAGTTGCTAAATAGTGTTAAAGTTTACAGAAAATTCTGGTGTACTTGTTAGATTCAGTGTATTTACGGTCATACTTTTTCTACGGCTATATTTATGAGAATACCTTTGACATTTAAGCGTGTAAGTGCTTTTACCACCATCCTACACATTCTGTACAGATTTTTAAAGTTGTTCATCTTTAATATTGTTTAATATTGTTTATATCATTTGTTTGAAAGCTTGAAATTTTCTTTGTTCTCGATAACATACAATTTTTCCTTTATGCTTTTAGTGTATAAATTTTTTATGCATTTATGACAAAACGGAATAGATGGAATTTAAAACACTAATACTGTTGTCTTATTTTGAACTCATTTAAATGATTTGGAAACGAAATAAATGTCTACGTACCCCCTGTATCTTGCAATTAATGTAGACAACTTTTATTTTGCATAAAACTCCGCAGTCTAGTAATCATTAAGCATAACAGAGTAATAAGTTCTTCAAATCTAGAAAACCTATTACTTAATGGAGCACTTATTATTACACATTATTTTTACTATTTTTATCCTTTTAACATAGCGAGCCATTTCCTTATTCAGAGAATTTCGGAAGTACATCGATGTGCCTGTAACACTGTAATAATAAAGGTCTGTTGTCGTAGCTCGGAAGGGTTTCAACTTTATCGTATCGTGAAAATAGATAATATTGTCTTTATAGAAATGTTTTCAATGGCCGCGCCGAACACTATTACTATACTACTAGTAGTACTATTTTTGTAAGTTTATTCTTTAGGAGACCGGTGGAACAGTCCGATCTTCCAAGGACGGCGGATACCGTTTTCATTGTTTGTGTAGCAATGTACTGAAGTGGAAAATGTTTTTGGCGCGTCACGACCTGACCTCGACACGTTTAGTCATTCTGTGTGCTTCTTGCCACGCGAATCGCGATGACACCGACGCGACGTACAATGTCGTCATCCCTTGGCGAATTCCATAGAGACTTTACCGCGAGCCATGCTTGCTGATCTATCTGGTTTTTTTTTCACTTCCAAATTAGTCCCTCATTTTCTACATGAATACGGGACTTTAATGTTAATAAAGAAGTTCTGCGACAAGATTTAACACGCTGCATAGTGGCCGCTTCGAAGAATTGGCTGTCCATTTGCTAAAAAAACGCATTATTTCAAGTATTAAGAATTTGTTTATTTCAAATCCTGAATAGCTAAGGTAAAAATCTGAAAGTTGAGAGCATGAAACATTTTCCACGAATATCTTGGACACTACTATAGATAGAAGAATGGTGTAAATGGTAAAGTTGTGTCTTTTCATCATGAATGCACCTGCGAAGACAGATTTCTGTAATCACTAGACTGCGGATTTTATGCATTTATGACAAAAATGAGTAGGTGTAATGTAAAATAGCAAAAATATTAGGAAAATTTAAACATACTATACATAATAGGAAAGAAAATAAATTTCTATTTCACTCCAGTTTGTTGCAATTCAGGTAAGAAATTTTTATTTTGCATAAAGATCCGCTGTCTACTTACATATAAGTCTTCAATCTGTGCAAATCGGGGACTAATTCTTTATGCACTATTATTACAAACCTTTATCGAATGTAATGATACCAGAAAGAGCATCGGACATTCTATAAACTTCAATATAAAAAATGAAGAAAATTTTTTTTATTAACTAATAAATTAGTCACCTCGATTTTTTAATTGTTACTATGACGTACTTTTCTATAGTTTTAAGTCTTCAAACAATGCTAAAATGGTTATAAACTAATTCCTAGCTAATTCCTCGATTGGGACCATAGCGCCCTGTAGAAAACCTAATATGTAATTGACTTGAATGAAATACTTTCACATTTAAAAAGGTTTGATTTTTTAAGTATCTATTGGATAGTAAAATATATTTTTTGCACAATATATTTTTCATCTATCCTTTTCGACGATCCTTCTAAATTTTTTCGTTTAAGGTTGGATGTTGTTGGGAATATTTACACTTTGACACGTTTAGTCTGCGGGAATCCAGTTTGCGATCTAATATTACAAATGCATAAAATTGCTAATGCACAGCGTTCTAATGATTCCCTTAATATATTCACGTTTGCCACGTCTCCCGAGACTCGATAGAGAGAATAATGTGCTCGTTTTACACATCCCTAAGGAACACATCAATAGTAACTGGATGCACGTTGTTGAAGCGTCTAACTATGACTTCCATTAACTTAATTTGTTGCTCTCAGGCGGTACTTTACAAACTGTATCTTACGCTTTGGTGAACATCCTGCTTATTGCATTACTATTTAGCCTTTGAAAGCCGCATGTTCTTTAGACAGTCTGATTTATATCATTATTCGTTCATCTTTTTATATGTATTTTCCAATATGATCCTCAAAAATCCTATTAAACCCAGTTTAATAAGTATTAAACAGTAAACCAAATTTCAAGTAAGTAGTAGTTTCTATACAGAGTGACTCACGAATCGTAATCAGTAGAGATTACTCTGTTATTAGCTGTCCGATCGAAAATGTTTTTATCACATATATGCACATGGTTTCAAAACTTCCACATGATCATAGCAAATTTTTTGTAAAAAAAATTAAAAAAGCAATTTTTTGCAATTTTTTAAATGTTATGATACGTTTCCGAATTCGCCTTGAAATCCTCTAACAAATAGGCGTAAAAAAATTATAGGTGTATTTGCAAGAAATTGAAGGTGACCATCAAAAAATTTGCTATAATCACGTGAGAGCACTCTTGAAACCATGCTATACCTGATGAAAACATTTTCGATCGGACTGCTTATAACAGAGTAATGTCTACTGATCACGATTCGTGATTCACCCTGTATAATGCGACCCCTGTGGAGCGATGTATAAAAACGAAAGCTATAAGTTCGGAAATGAATATTTTTGGTTAAAAATTTTACTCGGAAATGATACGAAGGTTCAGCGTCTCACTGCGGTTGAATTAATTAGACTAATTGAAAATTCGGCGACATTCAGGCAAAGTTAAGCGGCCCATGGCGTCTCTTAAAATCACCGGTCGCCGGCACCTGTGACTCCTTTGTGAACGTGACAATCCGGAGACCCTCAAGTGATGTTCATGGGACATCATGATCCGTGGGGTCGGTTTAATGGGTGTCCCCGTGGAGCGGTCACGTGTACTGTATACACATATATCTATCGAGCGTATATAAGCAAGGCGGCTGCCTATACCGTACGGGATGACAACGCCATTAATAACATAGTGAATGGTCGAATGACGTCACATCGAATGTTCCATAGTAAAGTCTTATTGTTAGTCTCAACTTAGTTATAAAACGTTGTCTTGCCGCGGTAAAAAATATTCTTCAAACAATGGAACAAGAAGCCCGTTTTATCCGCGGAAGGACGTTGTTTGTCTGATGGAATGATGCAACTGTCAATGACGCTGGTGCTAGCTGAATTTATTATAGGGATCGATAGTGATTAATGGAATGACGATGACTATGCAATTCGTTCTGAAAACTAGTTTTCGAAGATCGATACCAGATACGAAATTATTTTCTGTACATAGAACTCGAATTTATTGGATGTAGCAGGAAAATTGTAAGAACTTATTGTAAAGGATCTTCCATTAAGAGGTGTCATTTTAAATTTCGCGCTATTTTTTATTTGTGAAGATTAGAGTTGTCGACACGTGGTTGATAAGATTGTAAAAATAGCGTCTTTTATAACACTGTCCATCAAATTTCAAATTTTTGACGTTTCGATTTTCTCTATTTCGATTCTTATAGAGTTTTCTGCGCTTATTCCGAATCTGCCCTTAATTTTCCCCCAGACGCATAGTTCTTGAGAAATTTGATTTTGAAGAGAAGACAAATTTTTCAACTTTAAACAAGTATTGTAATGTTATCATAAAAGATTTTGAATTGTTCTTTATATAAAAGATTTTATAGACTTTCCCGAATACAGTGATATGCAATATTAATACATTACGAATGTTTAAACATGTTGGAACAATCATTAAAGATGGAGAGACACAAATTTGCACCAATTTCTGAGGATATTTTTCAGTTTATCTTAAAAAATAAGGGTCCAACGTAAAATCGAACTATATCACGCGATAGAGCAGACTTTTATCTTGAGGAACCCCTGTTTGAAGTTTACAACGTCGACGCTTTTATCGAATCAGAAAGCAAAATATCTTCGCCCGATAACCGCGCTAAGTCTACAGAATCTTTTGCTGTAAAGAAGAATTCGAAATCTTTTATAATAATTATATTTTATATTATAATATAATAGGGGATTTCCAAGCTTCTTTTTCGCATTGCACTATTATCGAAAACTCTATTTTAGTAAATTTTATGGAATTTTAGAGAGAAAAATGTACATGGTACCATTCACGGGTTAAAATAACATTTCTTAATGGGAGACCATGTATGAAGACTGCAGATTTCTATGCGAAATAAAAATTGTCTGTATCGATTGCAACATACAAGAGCTACAAGGGTTCATTCCTTTTCTTAATAGCTTTATAGTGCTGAAAACAATACAACAGCACAAAATGAGAAAGAACTATAAGGATTAAAATTTCTCCTCTACATTTTGTCTTCCAAAGATACAAACTAGGAATTTCACATTACCCATAGTGTTACCTCATATCGTCTTTAAAAATGCAACTTTTAATAAACCACGCCATACCTTTCATCGTTAAATCCAATATCGAAGAAGAAAGGATGTTATCCAATTTTTGTTCTTTTACAATGAAGCATAAAGATTCGCGGTCTGAATATTTATGAAAATGTATCATCGGTGAGAGGCCAATATCGAGATTTAATCTAATTTTTATTCGTTGGAATTCTTTAGTGAAAAATATGTGAAGTATGCTAATTTGAATATTCATGAAAATAGTTTTGATATTGCTTGTCGGCGTGTATGTGTGTGTGATTATGAAGTCAACGAGGATTCCGTGGGTGTAGGGTAAACGTTAGAAAACGTCGGAAAAAGAGGCTATGGGATGAGAAAGTGAGGTAGGGTGTCCCCATGGGACGGTCACGTGGCCTATATACCACGAGAAACTGTAGGGGCCAGCGCAACGGCAATGGGTATCATATGACGGTGTCCCATAAATAGTCGGCCGGACGCCGGAATTTCCATTATATCGTGTTCCCGTAGGTAGTCTCCATAAACAATATCATCGAACTCCACGCGGCGAAATGGCATTCCCCATTAGGTGTTTGTGTGCAATATTTATTACGGACACGGTCATTGTGATACGCAGGATTTATGGGGGTTTGTCGGCCGAAAATCTGCAGTACTCTACCTCTTCTCTCTATTTCTCTCTCTGCATCCCTCTCGCATCGACAGAGGAAAAGAGGGACGAACGAATAGAAGTGCAAAGAGGAGAAAAGGGTTGAAGGGGGTAGCAATGTTTGAAAATAGTTGAATAACGCCGACGAGTTTACAAGGTACACCGTTTCGTTGCGAACATTTTAGAACTCTCCACGATCGCCCGAAAATTCCGACGATCCTGCAGCCGATATTTCACGTCGAGTTAACGCGTCGATGTTCGTAGTTCGCTGCGATAGTTGTAATCACCTTCAATTAACGGACCGAGCAGAGTGCGCGTAATAGCCAGATATATTTCAAAGTTGCCGCGGGAACGCCTGAAACCGTCGTTTACACTGTTTACGCTCTGTTAGGTTAGTTTTTTCGCATGGTCCGCGGGCTGTGGCGAAGTTTATTTAATGGACGACTTAGTTCTTGCGCCACCATTGGCAATCTGTTGCAATTCCCGTTGCTCTCGTGACAGCTGTGGATTCTGCAAGTTGCTTTATTATTTACGAATGGAGCGAGCAAATCTGTTTTGATTTTTTCGCATCCTGTTTCTTTTTTGCGATAAATTAAATTGCTGGGAAGATGGGAGACCTATCATCTATTTTTAGAAAAAAGAGTTCATACAATGAACTACACAATAGTACTTTATTTGAAGATAATCATTTCTAAATACCACTTGTGATAAACAGAATTCTTCATGTAAATGCATACAAGCTTAACAAAATTATTCTAATTACCGTAACCACACCAGTGAATAGTTCACTATAACGCGACCTATAACTATAACGGGCGACCCAGCCTGCATAAGAAATTCCATGCTTAACAATACAGCGGGCTCTCCAAGATTCCATTCCGACCGCAGGTGTTGATGCTTTCAGCTCAGTTGGTTGTTGCTCGAATATTTCATGAGCTCAACGAGTAAGTTCTGCGTCACCCTCCTTGAATGATTCATTCCGCGAGGGTGGTTCTCATAGATGCTCCGCACAATTGCGGTTTTTTTTTAAATGATTACAAGGGCGTTGCTCCTTCCTCTGTGTTCCCGGGTATTCGTTACACTGTACCTTTTATATTTATCATACGATACCTATTTAGCCAAAGTATACAGGGTGGGTCACTAAGAACTACTATATGAAACAACTCGTTATCTATTCACTGTATCGAAAAACTTTTTAATGAATTATGTAGTATTTTGTGGGGCGTATTGAACGAGTAAAATTTCATTTTTAATATCACAGTTTTTGTGAGACATCAAGGCGATCTTAGGTTAAACTTTACTTTACCTGATTCAAAATTTGTATCTTCCTCCAATAAATTATTATGTATTTGGCATGTAATCCAGTAGATTTGTACCCGAGGCAGCTGCAGATCGAAGTTTCCTGTAGGACCAATGATTCAGGAGTTATGGTTGCTTAAAGTTGAGCATTTTTCAGTGTTTTTGGCAGGTAAGGTTGTAGTGACGATCGCTTATCGAGCAGAACCGGTAGATGGCAGCGCGGATACACAGTAATATCGCTAACATAGAGAAAATATCTCAGAAAATATCTCAGAAGAAATATCGTGGTAAATATTTATAAAAACCTAACGCAGACCTAACCCAGACCAGTTAAAACGCAACAATAGCAATACCCGCTCTATATTATCAGCATTAACGCTAAAACCTATATGGCAGCGCCCTTACCTCTCAAAAACACTGAAAAATGCTCAACTTTAAGCTACCATAACTCCTGTACCATTGTTCCCATAGACCTACAGAATCTATTGGATTACAGACCAAATACATAATCATTTATAGAAGAAAGGCACATATTTTAAGTCCGGTAAAGTAAAGACCTGACCTTGAGTATTTTCAAAGGATCTTTTAAGGTCGATCAAGATCATCGTATTATAGGTCGCTGAATTCGTCCTTCCATCGGTCACGTGGCTCTTACAGCTTGGAATTAACGCAGACAATTTTTATTTTGCATAAAGATCCGATGTCTGGCGATAATAATTCGGTCTGGTGCGCGAGCTCGTCGCAAGGAACTGATAGGCTCTCGCAAGGCTCGGTTTAGCATGGAAGTTTATGGTTTGTTTAGCAGTTTCCATGATCCACCATGCGAATTTCCCTTTGATTAATGTACGCTCCCAGTTTGGACTTAAGCTCCTTCAGAATCGAGGGGGGCAGGCTCCTCTCCCGAGACCAAATCATGGAGAACTTGTATCCCTGGTGGCGAGGCGTGGTGCTCTCTGAGCAAACAACCATGGCGAGGAAGGCACCGTAGTCCCCGTGCACTATGACGTGTCTGAAAGGTCCTGGGAATATAATAAAATTCGAAAGTTAACGGGAGAACTCCCGATTGTTGACCCGGGGCCGGATCCGGAAACTGTCCCTTTCCGAGGAAGAGAGGCTATTGATCACCGTTGTAGATTCTGTGGCCGAACTTCCATCGGCGCAAACACTTTTCACCTACTACTACACGGAACGGCGGCGACGGCGATAACGTGACAGTGAAAATATTAGTTTTATTGATTTCCGTGCCAAGGTTCTCGAAGGTCTCGCTTTATGTAACGCGCTTTATTTAGAGACTCGTTTGCTCGGGTGCAAAGTACTGCGGCCGGAACGCAGCTAATCAAAGAGACTGGATTTGCGGAAGGTCAAATTCGCCTGCGTTAACGCAGTCTTGTGAATTCGACCGA
This sequence comes from Lasioglossum marginatum, assembly GCA_028455795.1. Lineage (NCBI taxonomy): Eukaryota > Metazoa > Arthropoda > Insecta > Hymenoptera > Halictidae > Lasioglossum > Lasioglossum marginatum. Next base: position 3,036,125 of record CM052269.1, read on the forward strand.
AGTAAACGGCAGAAGTTCGCTTCCTGTATCAGCAATTGTTACATGTTGGAATAAAAAATATATAAAAAAACCTTTTAAAAACTACGCTTATAAAACTGACATAAAAACAACAATTTTTTTGGTATCGTGTGAGCCCCATTTTACCATTCAACTTTACCCTTAAGATATTTGAAAACAACAAAGATATTTGAGATACAAATGTTAAGCGGCTATCCCTGTTTACATATGTTTTCTGGATTAAGATTTTACTAAATATTTTTCTCGCACTCACCCAACTTCTTCCTCGATCCTTGTAGTTGCCAAATGCCGATGATTTTGTTCCCTCTGATTGTTCCTTCCACATTAAAGGTGACAGGAATACTGTTTCTATGACTAAGCGCCGTGTATTTTATATTGAATGTATTGATAGATTTGCTTCTCACTAAAAACTGTCCACATCTGCTCAAACTTTCGTTTATCGGAGTACCAGCCACGAAGTACCATTTTCCTGAGAACTGAAACCGTCAAACGAAGAATAAGTCGGCCGGAACAAAACACAAAAGACTTCTGTGAAGGTCAGAAATGATAAACATTAGAGCATAATTCTAGGTTAATGGGTCGTCTATTTGAGGAAAACAATATCAATTTAGCTAATTAACGTTTTACATTTAGTATTGAGGCTCAATTCTTTTTGTATCAGTCTTTTCGTTATACCTTTAATGTTTATGTGATTATAGATATTGAGTAGACCGTGAATCTTTATACAGATTAATTTTAACCCTCGGACAACGAACGATTTTTGTAGCTGTATAATTGACGATACTTGAGACCGCTCACTGCTACAATTAATAATTTTAAAATATTTACTTTTTAACAGCTATTCATTTAGTTTGAGGGTTCATTTGGTTTGAGTTCTGATTTCTCGATAATACAAAAATGGGGTTTTTCAGTAGTCAAAAATGCTAGATAAGAGATCGATCTAGGCCGCTATTGCCCTCAAAAGTCCTATTTTTTCGTTTACGTGGCGTAATTTGTATTATTCGGTAACATACAACTGCACATGTAGCTATTTTCATAGCTACATACTGCCGAATAATGCAAATTACGCCTCATAAACGTAAAAATAGGATTTTTGTGGGCGATCGCGGCCTAGATCGATCTTTCATCTAGCGTTTTTGACTACTGAAAACCCCCCTTTTTGTATTATCGAGAAATGAGAACGCGAATCCCGCACCCTTGCAATCCTGGAAACGAGTCTACCGCCTTAAACGATAATTTTGATGTTGCGGGTCAAAATAGAATCAGGCACACCGTCGCGTCGTAAGGTTAAACATCGAATGTCTATCAACTACATAAAAGACTATTTACGACGAAAATAAAATTATCGACATGCTCGTTTCCCGGAATTTCACATTGCACACGCCATAAATGAAGATCGCCGTGCGTAAGTTCTAGGACGTCCTCCCCTTACAATTGGCACACATAAATTCGAATTCGAGGATCATGCGTGTGCACGCAAGTTTGAAAATTAATGTGTACAACTATAGTGATCCAATATTGACAGGTTTCGGTGCAAGCGTGCAAACCCACGACCCGTTTAACCGACACTTCACCGAATTTACGTGTGTCCGTATAGCTGCGTCAGGCTCATTGATATTGTGTAACCGATGGCATTATACGTTTCGGGTTATCGTGATCTGAATGAATGATTCTTCCACATGATCATGCAAACATAATTCTCGCGTGAACGTAATTCAAGGACCTGATGCTGAATGGAAATTTCGTATTTCAAAACACTGACCCAAAGAGGTACATACTGATATACAGGATGTCCCAAAACGATAGCGACAGCCGGAAATGGAAGGTTCCTTGGGTCATTTGAAGCGACATTTTCCAAAGCAAAAATGGAGTCCGCGGCTTTGTTTAGGAGTTATTAACGAAAAACACGGACCAATCAGAGCGCGAGCTAGACGCCCGCGAGCTAGAAGCCAACGCTCGCCTGCCG